>CAXHJY010000321.1:37500-40000 GCA_964016885.1 Eledone cirrhosa | reverse complement strand
ACTGGTACTTAATTTTATCGATCCCGGAAGAGTGAAAGGAAAATTTTGGAGCATTTATACCATATATCGGAGTATATAGCGAACACAGCATGAAATACCACAGATCCAATCCTAGACGCCAATGGCGAAAAGAAATAAAATATTTTTTATATGCGAGAACGCCAATATATGCAATGACAGACGCCATTGTCTGCAACCTCGTTATGAAAGTTTTCTGTGCAGGGAAACATACGTAAGGTCTATATGATTATTTTAAAATATTCTTTTTTTCTTCTGTTTTCTTAAACAACAAGAGTAAATGTGTTTTTAGGCATATTACTATGTTTTAAACATTAGATGCTCTTTTCCCAAAGAGAAAAACGAGGAGATGAGGTAGTTGTCTGGGAATGACAATGGCGTTCAGAAAAGTATTAACATTATTCAGTATGTTGTCCAACATTCTGAATATATGAATTATATTTATTAGTGAAAATCATAATATATTTGGTCGATATTGAATCCATTGTAGTCATGTACAGTCTAGGAGTGCTGGTGACCTAATCAATGTATGGGGATAATGGCGGTTGAATGTTATTGTGGAATGATAAGTTTAGTTTAACGAGATTGTAATGGAATGACATCTAACGTGATTATTCCGAATCAACGGGAGAGCTGCTTGCAATTCCGAAACAGGCATTTTAACCTTACAGTCATGTTTGCACAGAGGATATTCCGTTGTCATGTAATCCTAAATAATTTGTCGATCAACTTTCGTCAATTCGGACCAAGGAAACAATGTTTCCGTTGGTCTTTCCAATTGCTGATATTATCTATCGGTCAAAACTAAAGGTAGAAGGAGCAACGTGAAAGAAAGTGTCTTGCTCAAGGATATAACGCATCGTCCGGTCAAGGATTCGAACTGACAACCTCACGATTGCGAATCCAGTTCTCTAACTAATCAGCCACACGCCTTCACTAGCTAAACCCTAATCTAGGCGGCATTCAGCAAAGACATTCCAACCACGATTGTCACGGATTGTAAAAATATATCTACGATATTCTCCAACATGTATTTCACTATTGTTTTGAAGATGGTAAATTGGTTGCGATTTCAAGCAATCCAGTGGCCGCTTTTGGGCTCATATCGTTGATGGGTATCGTCTAGTGCCTTCCTAATTATATTGTGTATTCTGTTATAGAGAATACGGGTATGTTTTTTTATTTTCATTTATATGAAAATACTGAGTTGAATAAAAGAGAATCTAAAATTAAAAATCAATTTATCATTGAACACATCGATGACAACGAGAGGAAAACGCGACAATCAGGTCTAATTAGGAATTAAAGCATGAATGAGAAATACCATTTAATATATATATATAGAGAGAGAGAGAGCGCGAGAGAGAGAGAGCGAGAGAGAGAGAGAGAGAGAGAGAGAGAGAGACGCACAAACATATATATAGAGATAGAGAGAAAGAAAGCGGGAGGAGAGAAAGAGAGAGAGATGGGGGAGACGAGAGAGAGATGAGGGAGAGGAGAGAAAGATGGGGAGAGGAAGAAATATAATTCTCAAATACCCAAAACCAAAATACATAAAAACTATGACAATAATAAGAACAACAACTGAAACACTATTGTCATCACTCCCACCACCAGCACGGTTACTAGCAAACTCCCTCAACCAACCCCACCAATTTTACCACCAACATAACCAACACCACCATCACTACCACCACCACCACGACCACCACAGCCGGGAAAAAAACAAATGTAACAACAATAACAACAACGACAATATAAACAATCAACAACAACAACAAAAAGACAACGACGACAACATCAATATCAGCAACCAGCCAAACACGGACACCAGACACAACAACAACACCAATAACAACAATAGCAACAACTACACCAATCACAACGACAACAATACCAACACAACAGCAATATCAGCAGCAGCAGCTAGCAAAAACCAACAACAGCAACAACAGCAACCACAACTACAGCACTAATAATAATTGTTTCTACTTTTGGCACAAGGCCAGCAATTATCTCAGGGTATTACTAATAATAATAATGGTTTCTTATATAGGCACAAGGCCAGCAACTTTGTGGGATGGGAAAGTCGATTAAATCGAGTACCAGTAAAATAAAGTACCAGTACGTTACTGGTACTTTATTTTATCGACCCCGTAAAGATGAAAGGCAAAGTTAACCTCGGCGGGATTTGAACAGAGACCGTAAAGCACTAATAACAACCACAACTACAGCTACTAATAATCACAACCACGACTGCAGCACTAACAACAACAACAACTACAACTACAGCACTAACAACACTACAACCACAACTGCAGCACTAACAACAACCACAACTGCAGTCACTAATAACAAAAACAACCACAACTACAACACTAATAACCCCAACAACTACAACTAAAGCCACTAATAATCACAACAACTACAGCACTAATAACAACCACGACTGCAACACTAACAGCAACTACAACTACAGCAC
>CAXHJY010000321.1:25000-32500 GCA_964016885.1 Eledone cirrhosa | reverse complement strand
AGGGACAGAGACCGCTGGAGAGAACTCGTCCATGGATCTCGGGAATTTTACCCGCCTTAGAGATATATATATATACATACACACTCATATATACACACTCACACATATATATCACCCACTCTACTACCGTAAGTATTGACCAATCTGGTGCGTTGTAGTCCATCTGGTATCTCACCTCACCCTCCTTGTTATATATATATATATATTTAAATAATTTTGAAAACCATACAATGCATTAGGAAGAAAATAAAGATTGCTAAGATAACCAATAATCTTTCCTTAGCAAAATTAATTGTTTCTACTTTAGGCACAAGGCCAGCAATTACCCAGTGCATTACTGGTACTTTATTTTATCGACCCCGTAAGGATGAAAGGCAAAGTCACCCTCGGCGGGATTTGAACTCAGATCGTAAAGGGACGTAACTATGCTGGAAAGCATGGCGTCCGACCCTCTACTGATACTGCCAATCCACCGCCCTCTTAGCAAAATTAATAATCCCAAATGGTTTTGTTTAATATAAATATTTCATCTGATAAGAGAACTGGACGATTCTGTTAGAATCGTCTAATTTTATGAAACTTTAGGTCATGTAATAATTATATTGTGTTGTTTAATATATAATTATATATATATATGTGTGTGTGTGTGGTGTGTGTGCGCGCATGTGTGAGTGTGTGTGGGTATGTGTGTGTGTGTATGTGTGAGTGGGTGCATATATGTATATATAAATATATATATTTGTATAACATTCTCTAGTGACTAGGGACACTGTATTTATTTATATTCAATTTTTTTTCCTCATGTATATGTAGTCATTATAAGATTCCAAAGACAAATGGATTGGAATAGAACGGGTCCCCTTACTTTTCGATTGTCAGTTTTCATTTTTATGTGAAACGCGAAGACACCATCCAACAAACATCTCTCTTTTATATTATATATGTTTCTACTTTTGGCACAAGGCCAGCAATTACCCAGTGCATTTCTGGCACTTTATTTTATCGACTCCGTTAGGATGAAAGGCAAAGATAACTCGCGGAATTTGAACTCAGATTGGCAAGGGCCGTAACTCTATGCGTCAAAGCATGCCGTCCGACCTTCTACCGATACAATCCCCCGCTTTTATATTATATATAATAATTTATATTATATATAATAATTTTGTATAAATAATATATTAATATAATATAATAATTTTATATTAATAATATATTAATATAATATAATAATTTTATATTAATAATATATTAATATAATATAATAATTTTATATTATATATAATAATTATTAAGTTACTATTAACATATTTCCATTTGTTAAACACTATCATTTGTCGTGGAGGTGTTCGTTCTGAATTAATTCTTCACTGAATAATAACATGACAGGCTTTTAAACAGTTTCCGTAAGCACACTTTCACTCACAAGGTTTATGTTGATCCAAGGCTATGATATATGACACTTACAAAGGATGTCCTACAGTGGGATAGAAACCAGGACTTTATAACTGACAAACAGACTTCCTAAACATTCGAAAGTGTTGCATCCACAGGCATATTATATATAATCATTTTATGACTTAGGAAACTATAGATTAAGGCTATTAATACTTAAACTCTATGGTAGGCTCTCGGGCGTAGATAGAGATGATAAATCTCAGCAAGATAAAACAGTATATGTGGCGCCATGTAGCGTGATATAGAAATGTTCAGTGATGAATTATGTTACATGGCGTTCGTTATGGTTTTATTCCGTTCTCTCTCTCTCTCCCCCTCCCTAACACACACACGTATATATATATATATATATATATTTATTTATACGTGTGTGTGTGTGTGTGTGTGTGTGTGTGTGTGTGTGTGAGTGTGTGTGTGTGTGTGTGTGTGTGAATATATCTATATAAATATATATATATAAATATATGTATATGTATATATATATAATATATTTATATATTATATATATATATATATATTATATATATATATATATAATATACATATATATAAATATGAATATATATATAATATACATATATATATATATGAATATATATATAATATACATATATATATGAATATAAATATATAACATACATATATATAACACACATATATATATGAATATATATATATATAATATACATATATATATATATATAATATACATATATATATATATATAATATACATATATATATATATATAATATACATATATAATATACATATATATATATATATATATATATATATATAATATACATATATAATATACATATATATATATATATATACATACTACTGCACTCACAAAAGACTGTTATTCAGTACCGGATTAAAACATGTCATGGACTGTTTTACGAGTTCTTTGTTTAAAATTTTTTGTTCCTTCCATATATATTTTTTTTAAATATATCTTTTATTCTTTGTTGTTTTGAGAAGAAAATCTGGTCAAGTCTTGACTTCAAGAAATATATTTCAAGACATTTTTCATAAACACTATTTTCGAAACCAGAAGATGAAATATGGAAACGCAAATAGACGCATTGACATCCCGTGACCTCACCCTAGCCTATAGCGACGGGTTCGGGCTCTCAGCGCATGCGTATTTTGCTTCATGTTTTAGCCCTTTTGCATTTACAATACTCTATATCTACTATTATATTTACATGGTAAAGGCTTTACCTCACATAATTATCTCGCATAATATCGAATCTATGAGATTTTGACATTATTTATTTTGAGAACAATAAAATCAGAATGAGTGGCTGGTTACAGTCGGTTTGAACAGAAACCAGTGAGAGAATTCTGGCCGGATACGGCCGGTTTAACCCTTTAGCATTTACATTACTCTATATTTACTATTATAATTTCATAGTAAAGGCTTTGCCTCACATAATATCGGATCTATGAGATTTTGATATTATTTATTTTCAGAACAATACCTTATTATCAGTATGAGCAGCCAGTTACAGCCAGTTTGAACAGAAACCAGTGAGAGAATTCTGGCCGGTCTAACCCTTTAACATTTACATTACTCCATATTTACTATTTTCATGGTAAAGGCTTTACCTCGCATAATTATCTCACATAATATCGAATCTATGAGATATTGATATTTATTTTGAGAACAATACATTAACATCAGTATGGGTAGCTAGTTACAGCCAGTTTGAACAGGAAGAGGTGAGAGAATTCTGGCCAGATATGACAAGTTTAAATGTTAAAGAGTTAAGTTTATTGTTATTTTTAGTAGGTCCATAGAGGTTATTGTTTGAGGATTTCCATGGATTAAATAGGGTTAACATCTGAGTGATATATTTCATTTGTAATTAGTAAGATTACATCGCCAATGCGATGTGCCAATCGTGCCATTCATTACCATCAGTATGACTGACTGTCACTGATTAGATAGGAGATCATCTCTTAATGTATATAGCAAGGGGATGCTATTGTTTATGATAATATTAAGGCGCCATACTCTGTCTGTGAACAAACCTCTATCTCTCTCCCCCCATCTCTCTCTCTTATACACACTAATATAATATATGCACAAGCTCATTCTAACTCTCTCTTACACGCACGAACTCTCTCTTGCTCTTTCTCATACACACTAATATACGATTCTCTCTCACATAAACACTAGTGTATTGGCAGTATCGGTAGAGGGTCGGACGCCATGCTTTTCAGCATAGAGTTCCAGCCCTTTATGGCCTGAGTTCAAATCCCGCCGAGTTTAACTCTGCCTTTCATCCTTACGAGTCGATAAAATAAAGTACCAGTAATACACTGGGATAATTGCTGGCCTTGTAACAAAAGTAGAAACAATTATTAAAAGTACCAGTAATACACTGGAATAATTGCTGGCCTTGTGCCAATAGTAGAAACAACTAATATACGATTCTCTCTCACATACACACTAATATACGCACAAACTCTCTCTCTCTCTCTCTCTCTCTCTCTCATTCATACTAATATACGGCTGAAGTCTCTCTCTCTCACTCACACACACTCTCTCTCTGTCTCTCTCTCTCACACACACTAATGCATGCGCAAACTCTTTCCATCTCTTACTCAAATATACATCCAGATACTAATATACACACAGAACCTTCTCTATCACTCGCATGCGCACACACACGTACACACACACGCGCATATATGCATGTGTGTGTATTTCTCTCTATATTTTCCTCGCCTATACACACACACACATACATACATACACACACACGCGCATATATGCATGTGTGTGTATTTCTCTTTATATTTTCCTCGCCTATACACACACACACACATACATACACACACACACGCGCATATATGCATGTGTGTGTATTTCTCTTTATATTTTCCTCGCCTATACACACACACACACACGCGCAGACACACACAGATACATACACATATACACACACATGCAAGCAAGCATGTGTGTTTCTCTCTTTCACACAATCAAGCCCACGTATGCATGCATCTGAATGGATCTGTGTGTGTGTATGTATATGTATGTGTGTGTGTGTGTGTGTGTGTGTGTTTGCATGTGTGAATGAGTTTCTTCCTTATCTCTCAGTATGTGTAGGGTCTTTATCTTACATCAGTTAAACAACACTGAGTAGTTGGATGGAGTTAAAACATCCTAACATACGACCCCTGTAGCAGGATTGCTGGAGACATTCATATTCGCTTTATTGTATCAACTGACTTCCATCGTCTCACCCAACTCTCTTTCAATATATATATATATATATATATATGAAAAAGTATGACCCCGACGGCAGAGCTCCACAATTCCTTTGTTATATATATATATATATACATATCCAGGGAGCGTAACGTGAAGTTACTGTATATTACACACACGTACGTACGTACGTACGTGCGTGCGTGCGTGCGTGCGTGCGTGCGTGCGTGCGTGCGTGCGTGCGTGCGTGTGCGTGTGCGTGTGCGTGTGTGTGTATATATATATATATATATATATATATATATATGTATGTATGTATATCCCGGTTTCAATCGCGGGTAACCACAGTATATAAGAAACTCAATACATAGCAGAGTATAAATGTTTCATATAGAAATGGCTTTTACAGGACTAGAACTGTTTCATTCTAAGGAAATCATCAGGAAAGCTCATATATAGGGCTTTCCCGATGATTTTCTTCGAACGAAACAGTTCTAGTACTGTAGAAGCCATTTCTATCTATCTATCTATTTTGCAAGAGATGTCAACATGAATAGACCTGTTATTTTTATCTAAAGACATTCTTTCCCATTCCAACCCGCCCAACCTCTCCATCTATCTTATTTCTCATTCTTTCTTCTGATGAAGGACTAGCGTCCGAAACGTTAAGACTCTCTTGCTGCTATATCAAACGTTAACCTAATACATTCCTTCCATATACTGTGTGTATATGTATGAATGTGTATGTACGTATGCACGAGTTTGTGTATAAGTATATGTGTGTTTGTTCTAGGATGTGTGAGGGTGTGTGTGTGTGGGGGGGGGTATGTGTGTGAGTATGTGTGAGGGTGTGTATGTGTTTGTGTGAGGGTGCGTGTGTTTGTGTGAGGGTGTATCTTTGTCTCTATGGTCATAGGTTATCAGTTATCCCAAGAGAATATGCATATTGGGAATTCAAAAGGAATTTAAAACAATTCACTTTCCCAATATCCTCTCTCACTCATTCTGTACACACACACATACACACACACACATACATACACACACACATACACACACATATATACATACATATCTATGTATATATTCACACATAAAAATATACATACATTTATATATGCTTCTGTATATGTATATATATATATATATATAAATAAATAAATATATATATATATATATATATATTTATTTATTTATTTACACATATAAAAACACAAACATACGTATATATATATATATATATATATTTACACATATAAAAACACATACACACACACACCTATATACACACACACACATATATATACATATAAATATATATATACACACACACATAAGATATTACGTGTTAAGTGACTAGTACGACCTCTGTTCAACTTAGTACTCGATATTTCATGAAAGTAGTGTGTCTATATTATATGTAAGCTCGCCTTGCTTTTTTCTCGGCTTCGATAAAAGAAAGTTCCAGCAAAGGACTGGTTTGATGTGATCGCTTTATTGTTATAGCTGTTGTTGCTGTTGGTAGCCTCTTCTTCTTCTAATTCTTTTTATTTTCGCCCTCTTCTTCTTCTCATCTTCGCTCTCTTCATCGCCTCCTAATTCTTCTCCTATTTCTTCTTCGACCTCTCCTTCTAATTATTCGCTCTCTTCTTCGCCTTCTCCTTCTTCTCCTAATTCTTCTTCTCCTTCTTCGCACTCTTCTTCGCCCCCTTCTTCGCCTCCTTCTTCGCCACGTCTGTCTTTCTCTCTCCCCTCTTCACCTTCTCTTTCCTCGCCTTTGCCCACTTATTCCTAAGAAGGTCGTGTGGGGAGGGGGTAGAGTCCTCAAACACTCCTTCCAGCGATTCTGTCAGAAGCAACCTACTTCAATTGCTCCAGCTGGATCCTGGAGCGAAGCCAGCCCAACTTATGGATATTATCCAGACATCTTGCTCGGGATGCGTCTACCCTTGGGTCTCCTGCTGGTTGCTTTTATTATTATCATTGTTAATAATAATAATTGTTTCTACTTTTGGCACAAGGCCAGCAATTTAACCAGTGCATTACTGGTACTTTATTTTATCGACCCCGTAAAGATGAAAGGCAAAATTAACCTCGGTGGGATTTGAACTCAGAATGGCAAGGGCCGTAACTCTATGCGTCAAAGCAAGGCGTCCGACCCTCTACCGATACTGCCAATTCACCTCCCTTTCTTAATAATAATAATTGTTTCTACTTTTGGCACAAGGCCATCAAATAGCCAGTACATTACTGGTACTTTATTTTATCGACCCCCGTAAAGATGAAAGGCAAAGTTAACCTCGGCGGGATTTGAACTCAGATCATAAAGAGCCGTTAATAATAACAATATTAATAATTCTTTCTAACATTGGCACAAGGCCAGCAAATTTGTACGAAAGGAAAGGCAATGAAATCGACCTCAGTACATGACTGGTACTTTATTCTATCGACCTGAGGAAGGATGAAACGTTAAGTTGGTCTCGGTGGAATCTGAGTCCTGTGTTTAAAGAGCCGTATCAAACAATGGTTATCAAGACGCTCTAACAACCCAACCTTGCCCATCCATATAACAACAACGATATAATAATAATAATTGTTTCTACTTTTGGCACAAGGCCAGCAATTTTAAGGGAGGGGAAGTGGATTTAATCAACCCCAGTATGTTACTGGTACTTTATTTTATCGACACTGTAAGAAGGAAGCAAAGTTAACCTTGGGAGGATTTGAATACAGAACGTAAAGGGCCATAACTTTGCTGCAAAGCATGGTGTCCCACGCCCTACCGATACTGATATCAACGAATAATGATTTCTTATA
>CAXHJY010000321.1:2500-17500 GCA_964016885.1 Eledone cirrhosa | reverse complement strand
TCCAACCGTCTTGTTCGAGGTCTACTCCTGGGTCTCTTTCCCGTTGGTTTTGCCTGTAAAATCTGTCCAGTCATTTTTTCCTGAGACATTCTAACTTCTACTATGAAACATATTCGCTAATCCTTCGCTAGGCTAACCACTACCAACAGCTGCTGCTGATGATACTCATTTTTACCTGAGTGAACTGTATCAAAGGGAAATGAAATGCCTTGTTCAGGGGCACAACGTGTCATTCAGAATAGGAATCTAAAACATAATCTTATGATTTTGAGCCCAACATCCTGGCAACTAGGCCACACATCTCCCACACTGTATTTTAGTACAGAAGACTAAAACAAAAACCCGGTAAAGACCCTCTTCGCTCACGAATGACCAAGGGATATACGACTAGAAAGTTTACCTTCGAGGTACAAGCCAGGGCAAAGTTTATTTGTGAAAGACTAGCAGTTTCCCTTGCATACCAGTCTCTCGTCTCCACGCCACCGGTGTTGTTCAAGGGAAAGGCAATGGCCGACGCAGTTTGGCGCCAGTGACATCGCAACTCATTTCTACAGATAAGTCAACTGGAGCAACGTGAAATAAAGTGTCTTGTTCAAGAACACAACGCAAAGCGGGGTCCGAGAATCGAACACACAACATCACGATTGTAAGACCGACGCTCTAACCACTAAGTCATGTGCTTTCAGAGGCAAACTATACCTGCTTAAATCAATCTTTAGTATTTAATTGGTACTTATATTATGGATGACGGAAAGATAAAAGGAAAAGCATGCCTTACCTGGAATTGAACTCAATGCAAGATGAAAAGCAATAAACTACAACAAGAGATGATTAGTCGACGCTTTAAAGATTGTCAGACCACCATACTTTGTAACCATAACATCAACTAACTTCAACAAGTGTTCACACTTTTCTCGAATTACAAAAATTTACTTCAAACACATTTCAATACCTCACATGTAGAAACGAACACTGGAGTTTAATTTATTCACATTTAAGACGTGTCTGTAATCGCAAGGAAGTATTAATATTATTGTTAAAACTAATGCTTTAGACACACTTCTGCGAAAGTAGTCTGTAATATATTTAATGACTCGAATTAAAGATAAATATTATGATAATTATAATGATAGTGTTATTTTTTCCTTAAATCTAGATGCTATCAAAGATATCTATCAGCCATTTAATAGCGTTTTCTATTTCGGTTTACGTCTATCTCCAGAAAGATTATTTCTGAATTCAAAATGACATCACTTTTTGTTTCCAGGCGAGGAACAAAATCTCTGAATATAAATGTTTTCCACACAGCCATGTTAGTATGTTACTGCCATTAATTTTACTAGATACGTACGATACCACACTTAAATTGTAATATCAATCAATGAGATATCACATTACTTTCACACAGTTTTAATAGCACTAACGTAGTGTGATTCAACTATAGAACAAAGATGGAAAACGTTTGATCTTAGATCTATGGTTAAATGTATGACTTAGCATAAGCATCAGCAACTAATACGACTGCTACCCCATGGCACTTATACTATCGCTATCCCAGTGGTACTAATACTATCGCTATCCCAGTGGTACTAATACTATCGTTACCCCAGTGAGACTTATACTATCGTTACCCCAGAGAGACTTATACTATCGTTACCCCAGAGAGACTTATACTATCGTTACCCCAGTGAGACTTATACTATCGTTACCCCAGTGAGACTTATACTATCGTTACCCCAGTGAGACTTATACTATCGTTACCCCAGTGAGACTTATACTATCGTTACCCCAGTGAGACTTATACTATCGCTACCACAGTGGTACTTATACTATCGTTACCCCAGTGAAACTTATACTATCGTTACCCCAGTGAGACTTATACTATCGTTACCCCAGTGAGACTTATACTATCGTTACCCCAGTGAGACTTATACTATCGTTACCCCAGTGAGACTTATACTATCGCTACCCCAGTGAGACTTATACTATCGCTACCCCAGTGGTACTTATACTATCGTTACCCCAGTGAGACTTATACTATCGTTACCCCAGTGAGACTTATACTATCGTTACCCCAGTGAGACTTATACTATCGTTACCCCAGTGAGACTTATACTATCGCTACCCCAGTGGTACTTATACTATCGTTACCCCAGTGAGACTTATACTATCGTTACCCCAGTGAGACTTATACTATCGTTACCCCAGTGAGACTTATACTATCGTTACCCCAGTGAGACTTATACTATCGTTACCCCAGTGAGACTTATACTATCGTTACCCCAGTGAGACTTATACTATCGCTACCCCAGTGAGACTTATACTATCGCTACCACAGTGGTACTTATTCTATCGCTACCACAGTGGTACTTATTCTATCGCTACCACAGTGGTACTTATTCTATCGCTACCACAGTGGTACTTATTCTATCGCTACCACAGTGGTACTTATTCTATCGCTACCACAGTGGTACTTATTCTATCGCTACCACAGTGGTACTTATTCTATCGCTACCACAGTGGTACTTATTCTATCGCTACCACAGTGGTACTTATTCTATCGCTACCACAGTGGTACTTATTCTATCGCTACCACAGTGGTACTTATTCTATCGCTACCACAGTGGTACTTATTCTATCGCTACCACAGTGGTACTTATTCTATCGCTACCACAGTGGTACTTATTCTATCGCTACCACAGTGGTACTTATTCTATCGCTACCACAGTGGTACTTATTCTATCGCTACCACAGTGGTACTTATTCTATCGCTACCACAGTGGTACTTATTCTATCGCTACCACAGTGGTACTTATTCTATCGCTACCACAGTGGTACTTATTCTATCGCTACCACAGTGGTACTTATAGTATCGCTACCACAGTGGTACCTATTCTATCGCTACCCCAGTGGTACCTATTCTATCGCTACCCCAGTGGTACCTATTCTATCGCTACCACAGTGGTACATATTCTATCGCTGCCACAGGGGTACCTATTCTATCGCTGCCACAGGG
This sequence comes from Eledone cirrhosa, assembly GCA_964016885.1. Taxonomy (NCBI): domain Eukaryota; kingdom Metazoa; phylum Mollusca; class Cephalopoda; order Octopoda; family Eledonidae; genus Eledone; species Eledone cirrhosa. Next base: position 14,484 of record CAXHJY010000321.1, on the reverse strand, counting down.
GTACCTATTCTATCGCTACCCCTGTGGTACTTATACTATCGCTACCACAGTGGTACCTATTCTATCGCTACCCCAGTGGTACCTATTCTATCGCTACCACAGTGGTACCTATTCTATCGCTGCCACAGTGGTACCTATTCTATCGCTGCCACAGGGGTACCTATTCTATTGCTACCACAGTGGTACTTATTCTATCGCTACCACAGTGGTACTTATAGTATCGCTACCCCAATAGTACGTGCCCGGACAATGTGGGAGAATGCACTTCTATGAATCAAAATAAAAGAGAGCGCAGAAAGAAAACTGAACGGACACAATGGAAGAGATGACGAGGGTATAAGTTCTATGTAGTGGGTTAACCTGCTTAAAATAGTCGAAAGATCTTCCTCAAATTACGTTCTACCATGTAACACAAGCACAAAAGGACATATATAACTGATTACAGGCCTGCTATTTAAGATTGACCTAGGTATAAACAACAGCAATCTTTCCTAAATCATGCTCAGCTGGGTTTAAAAGGCACGTATTGAATAATGTATTCCCAGATACCCTATTCTATTACCTGAAAACAAGACAGTGTGATCACGTTTGAAATGTCCTTCGTCATAGATCTGCTTTTCTTAAATTTAATTGGAGTTAAACAACAATTGTAACCAGTTGATCCCTGATTTTGTTGGTTCAAAGTTGACCTTCACCCGATCTTAGCCCAGAACGTTAAGCGGTGTTAGTGAATAAACATAAATCATTTTATCCATCTGTCGCTCTACCGATTCTGCTAAATCACTCTAGCGTAATGAAATTATTTAAAAGTCATCTCACCAAATTATATCACAACTTTGACTAAAACATCATCCATAATAGATAAAAGAAAAAGAGAGGTAATATGTCTTAATCCGTATGGTGAGCAAATGGGGTCGCACGTACTGGCCTTCCCACAGTCCCAGTGGACAGAATGAAGAAGGCGTTTCCGCAGAGGAAGGTAAGGGAGATGTGCGGGAAGATAAAATGTGATGCGTAGTTTCATGAAAAACGAAGTTGATATTAATTCTAATTCCAATGCCTTTAAGTATCTATAATAAAGTACGGCATGAATCATTCAGAAATGACACCCCATATGGAAATCAATCAGCTTTGTAAAGATAGTCACTGACTACAATGTCGAAAACGATCAATCCGTTGTAGTAATATTCTTCATTAAGTTGTCGGTAAAAGCATTACACTTTGCTAATATATTTCTTTGGAATTTTCATCACTTGAGAATAGATTAATTTCAATTCTTGTTATACTATATATTCAGTTAACTTAAGGCTACATTACTGCTGCTACTACTAATAATAATAATGCTACTACTAATACTGCTGCTACTACTGTTACTACAACTATTACTAATAATAATTGTTTCTACTTTTTGCACAAGGCCAGCAATTAATCAGTGTATTACTGGTACTTTATTTTATCGACTCCGTAACGGTGAAAGGCAAAGTTAACCTTGGCGGGATTTGAACTCAGAATGGCAAGGGCCGTAACTCTATGCGTCAAAGCATGGCGTCCGACCCTCTACCGATACTGCCAATCCAAATGGTTTCTTTATTGGCCACAAGGGCTGACACGAAGAAAAACATTAGAGAGGGCACAGAACAGTACAGGACGATACAAAGTGGGTTTTGGTGTTGTAAACAGGTTATAACAAAATCGGGCGTGAAATAAAAAAAAAAATCAAACAAAAAGTCCCCATAAAGGGGAAAACTCCGAGGGTCACTCGTGGCGAAAACCACTCAAAAAAGACCACGGTCACCCTGACCACCAGAGCAAGCGCCCTCTCTTAGTTTTCCCATTCCTCAGTCTACAGGTGCAAACTCAGAATGGGCTCGTTCACTCGGACCTGACTCGCCACTTTCACCCACCTTTCAACAAACTTACTAGAAGACAGCACTTGTCGTCTCTCCACCCTGATTTTCCTCTTCAAGTGAAACTTGAAAAAGTTAATCAGGGATTGGCCGAAGAGGAAAGTGTCCGTCTTCAACACTTTCAACCTTGTCCACCACACAATCTCTTTCGCCATGGCCACTAAACAGATGAAAACTGCCTGCCCTTCCTGCGGTTTCGTCGCCCTTACCACATTTCGAACAGACTCGGCTGACAGCAGCTCCGTATCTGTAGAGCTTATCTCGAACCGGCAACGCTCGCCGGTAGCACTGCCAGGCCAGGGATTTCTGGAAGTTGTCCATAGAGCCCGGTCTGAAAGTTCTCTTTCTCTCTCTCTCTTGAAGAAAAAGAAGAAGAAGAAGAAAACGAAGAAGAAATCCTAGTAATGGCACAAGGCCAACAGTTTTGGTGTAAGGAGAAATCGATTAAATTGACTCCAGTGTGTTACTGGTACTTTATTTTATCGACCCCGTAATGTTTAAAGGCGAAGTTAACTTCGATGGGATTTGAACTCAGGATTTAAAGAGCAGGAACAAATACCACAAAGTCTTTTGTCCGATGTTCTAACATTTCTTTGTATCCACTATATGATAGCAATGCTAATTAAAATGGTAATAATTGTTTCTACGTTTGGCACAATGCCAGTAATTATACCAGTGTATTACTGGTACATTATTTTATCGACCTTCCGTAAGGATGAAAGGTAAAGTTAACCTCGGCCGGATTTGAACTCAAACCATAACGGGATGTAACTCTATGCTGCTAAGCATGGCATCCGACCCTCTACCGGTACTGCCAACCCAACGTCAAATCGCCAAATAATAACAACAGCCATACATCCATCACCGAAACACAAAAGACAACAAACAATAATTAGAACCCAGCATTTTAACAGGGTAGAGGGTTTCCGCCACTTAAAAGCGCAGAAATCCAGAATACATAGGACGCAGGGTATTCTATTGGACGCTCTAACGTGTCTGCTAATCCGTTGTGTTCATGGTCATTACACTTTAAACACCCACCACCTCCATGACTACTACCACTACTACTACTACTACAACAACTACTACTCATACAACTGAGGGTGATGATAACCAATCAGTAGCAAATATAACGAATATATTAATGGTTAATATATTAATATTTAGTTGCTAACAGACCCGAGAATTATAACCAACTTGGTTTGCTCATAATACACACAACATACACACAACATACACACAACACACACACAACACACATACACACAACACACATACACACAACACACACACAACATACATACACACAACACACACACAACACACACACAACATACATACACACAACACACACATACAACACACAACATACACACAACACACATACAACATACATACACACAACACACACACAACATATACACAACATACATACACACAACATACATACACACAACATACATAAACACAACACACACACTACATACACACCATACATACACACAACACACAACACACACACAACATACATACACACAACACACAACAGACACAACATATATACACACACAACATACATACACACACAACACACAACAACACACACACAACATACACACACACAAAACACAACATACACACACACACAAAACACACACAACATACACACACACAACACACAACATACATACACACAACACACACACAAGATACACCCAAAACACACACAACATACACACAACATACATACACACAACACACATACAACATACATACGCACACACACAACACATACGCACACAACAGTGGATATGTTTACACACTCAAACACACACACACACACGCACACACACAGCATACACAGACACATACGCACACACACAGCATATACACACACCACACCATATACATACACACACACTACACAGGCACACACACAAACAGACACACAGACACACAGACACACACACAACAGTAGATATGCTTGGGTAGAGACATACGAGAGAAACAAAATTACGAGGATGAATCCATGTCATTTATGAAGAACATAACAATAACACAATAAATACCAGCCCCCCCCCCCCCCCAAAAAAAACCCCAATAACAATAAATACAAAACTACAAAAAAAAAACAACCAAAAAGCAATAACAAACAAAAAACACACAAAACAGATTACAGAACATAATTACAGAAAACTCAATATCTAATGCTTTATAGATTTTTAATTAATCGACAGAAGAAATCTATTTACTTGGTAGGCAATATATATGTGTAACATAGTTATGTAAGAAGTACTTTTATACAGCATAGAATATAGTGACACAATTACACATTTCTGAAGCAGATGTTATGACATCCAAATCTTCCATGTATGTTTATCAACTACTGGTAGAGCAGTGTCATCAATAATTGTTTGTACTTTAGGCACAAGGCCAGCAAATACCCCAGTGCATTACTGGTACTTTATTTTATCGACCCCGTAAGGATGAAAGGCAAAGTCAACCTCGGCGGGATTTGAACTCAGACCGTAAAGGGACGTAACTATGCTGGAAAGCATGGCGTCCGACTCTCTACCGATACTGTCCATCCACCCAATAATGATTTCTAGTATAAGGCACAAGGCCAGTAATTTTGGGGGAGGGAAAAGTTGATTAAATCGACCCTAGTACGTTACTGGTGCTTCGTTTTATTGGCCCCGTAAGGATGAAAGGTAAAGTTAACTTCGGCGGGATTTGAACTCAGACCGTAGAGGACCGTAACTCTATGCTTCACAGCATAGTGTCCAATTCTACCGATACTGCCAATCCACCGTCCTTGTCATCAATTATGACGGTTATAATATATATAGAGGGGGTTATGATATGATATATATAGAGAGGAGGTTATAATAAATAGAGAGAAGGTTATTGGTTATCACGAAGCTGTTAACTATTTATGAAGGTACCCGGAAAAAACCCGTATCTCAGCAATCTGTGCTCCGATTTACGCGAAACTGGATTTATTCCATTAAACTAGTCCACTAGTCCTATATATATATATATATATATATATATATATATATATATAAAGAGAGAGAGAGAGATTGTATTTAATCTTCTGTCTCTTTAAGTTCTGAGTTAAAATCTTGCTGGGATAAACTTTGTCTTTCATCCTCCTGAGGACAAGCTGTGGGGTTGATTTAAAAGCCTTTCTCTTCCGACAAAACTTTCTGTCTTTGTGCCTAAACTGGAGATAAATATCTGTTTCCCTTGAATTCGACATTGCCTTTCATCTTTGGAGATCAATAAACAAAATAGCAAGCCGAATCAGTGTGACACAATATGTGACATAGATTGAGCTAGGATTAAAACTATAAATCATCCAGCGAGTTTCTATTCAATATCAGCCTGTGCAAAGTAACTCGCTGTGCTTAGGCCACTGAATTTGTAAAGAAAACAAGAAGCCAACCTAATACTCAGGTACATAAGATTTTTTTCTCCCCCCACTGAATGATTCTTTTCAAACAACTCATTATGTTTAATACGTCAATTTGAATCCTTCTCAATGAATGTTGATAACTGGATTACTTTTATTCCAGAAACTTTTGTCTCTTGACATTTTGATCTCCAGATCACTTCTGCTCTCTGATATCTTTATATACCAGAGTCTGTGATCTTTAGTCACTGTGTTCATTTTGATCTCTGCTACATGACTATCTCTCATCTTTTCTCTCATCTTTCTTTGATCTCCACTCTCTTCCCTTTCTATCTCTACTTCTCTACTACTTTATATATATATATATATATATATATATATATATATATATATATATATATGTACATGCATATACTTATATATAAGTATATGCATGTACATATATATATATATATATATATATATATATATATATATATATGTACATGCATATACTTATATATATATTTATGTATATGGGTGTGTGTGTATACAAATATACCTGGGTGTATACACATATACATATACGTATACATAGATAAATAATAAATAAATATCCGGATATATATATATATATATAACGAAGGAAATGTGGTAAGGAACCAGGTGGAACATAACGCACCAACGTACTCAATACTTAGGGTAGTAGAGTGGGTAATAGGAACGAGTAGGACCCCGACGGCTGAGCTCAAGCCGTTTCGACGGCTAATTCTGGACTTAAGTCCAGAATTAGCCGTCGTTCCTATATATATATATATATATATATATATATTGGAAGAAGTGGGAAATTATTTGAAATATGGAAAGAGACTGCACATTGCAGAGAACTATAATAATAGTTGGTAACTTTAAATAATCGCTGAATAAATCTGGTTATGTATTTATGTTCGTCTTAATATGTTTATATGGACACAGAAATGACCAAAGGAACCCCCTTGTGTTTATTCAGTTCAGGTTGATCTCCAAGTCTTTTAACTATGAAGTGCCATCTTCCGATATATTTTATCATTATATTTTGGTAGGCAACATGAAGAGCATATTCAACAATAATAACGAGATTAAATCGGCCCTACTGCATGACTGGTACTTTACTTTATCGATTCCGTCAGGATGATAGGCAGGATTTGAACTCAGACTATAAAGGACCGTAAATCTATGCCACGAAGCATGGTGTCCGTCGCTCTATGATACTGCCAATCCACCGACCTTAATTGAGATGTAATAATCCAAAGAAGTTACCCCGAGAAAAATAGGCACAGTACAGCAGATTTCTTTCAGCGAAAGATGGAAAGTGAGAAAGAAATATGGACGAAGAAAAGACCACTGTACTAGACTGGCACCTTTTTATCAACCTCGAAAGGATGAAAAGCAAAGTTGACCTCGGCGGGATTGGAACTCAGAGAGCAAAGAGCCGGAACGAATTCAATAAAGCATTCTTTATTTACAGTAATAATAATTGTTTCTACTTTTGGCTCAAGGCCAGCAAGTACCCAGTATATTACTGGTACTTTATTTTATCGACCCCGTAAGGATGAAAGGCAAAGTTAACCTCGACGGGATTTGATCTCAGACCGTAAGGGGACGTAACTATGCTAGAACGCATGGCGTCCAAGCCTCTACCGATACTGCCAATTCACCGCCCTCCGTTATTCACCTCCCTTATTTACAGTAATAATAATAATGGTTTCTAATATAGGCACAAGGACAGTAATTTGGGGGGAGGGGAAAGTCGATCAAATCGACCCCAGTACGTTACTGGTACTTTATAAGGATGAAAGGCAAAGTTAACCTCGGTGGGATTTGAACTCAGAACGTAAATGGATATAACTATGCCATGAAGCATAGTGTCCGATGTTCTATCGATACTGCCAATCCAACAACAACAACAAATGATAAATATAAAGAACTCTAACGAAGAAACAAAGCAAAAATCACAAGCATAATAAAAGTAACATCATGAACCAACACTACTAATGCTAATTTTAGATTGGATATTTTAGTCATCTAAATTATATGGCTTTGATTAACATTCTGTTAATTAAGCAGAGATTATTTCTCATAACAAACGTGACTTTATTGCTGTTATTAAAATGTCAAGATGTTTCATTGATACTTCTATATAAGAGTGCTATAAGAGTTGTATTTCCATGTGCATTGGTTACAAACAGTAAAGTACCCTGACCAGCCTGATTGACATGTGACCTCAGCGCTGATATTTCCATATGACGGGATGGTAGTAGTACATTAAAGGCTTGCGCCCCCACGCCAGAGGGTATTATGTAGACCTAATAATTCAGCACTTGAGGGCGCCCGACGGAGCTAGAAGCTGCTAAATTGCCGGCCACCCTCCTGTCTGATTTAAACACCATTGATTTTTATCTGTTATATTCCTTCGTTATATTTTGAATTACCTGATGATGGCACCGGATTCATACTGAACCCGGTCATTGAAATGATCATAGTATAATAAACCTTTCAAGGATTCACACCAGTACATGCCTCCTGTTACTTTGTAATAATTAACTCCATACTCGCACCACCGACTACACAAACGAAGACGGGTGAGTTGCATTACGCTGAGTGCTTTCCATTACATTACATCGAGGTTGACCACACAGAATGACCAGTTCTATCCAGTGGTGAACCAACAAACCCAAATAAATAAATATATATATATATATATATAATTATAATTGAAGGTACCCGTTCACGTGCGCTGTATTGAAGCGAATAACTATGTGTATACTCTGGGGGTTCATTTAACATTAACGCTGAGATGCAAACCATGCTAATTCCGTCAACTTATATATATATTGAGAGAGAGAGAGAGAGAGAGAGATAGAGAGTTCGGATTTAGCTGTCGAAACGGCTGGAGCGTAAAAAGGTTTCGCTCCCGAGGCAATTCAAATGGAAGCGACAAGAGAACGGTCATATATATAGGCGCGTAACTCCTAATAGAGTTGTAGGGGTACCGCTGTGATACATGGAGTGTCTTGGGCTCTTTAAACCTGGCAGAGCTCATTCTCTCTCCACTCCAGGTCGGAACACAGCCGATTACTTCCATAGAAGAGCAGAGTGTGATACAAGAGAGAGAGTTTATTACTGGTGACTTATTTTATCGACCCTGTGAGGATAAAAGGCAAAGCTAACCTCGGCGGGATCTGAACTCATGACGTCAAGGACCATAAACTCTATGCTGCAAAGTATATTGTCCTAAATTCTGCCAATCTACCGCCATGAGGGTTTTAATAACGAAGACTAGAAATGTAATACAACTGGAAGCTTCAATTTGCAATTTCTGCTTTCATTTATAGCTTAATCACATCAGTTCAGTGAGTAAGCTCCAGGAAGACTGAAATGGTTATAGCTAAAGATTTCCAATGGTTTAATTCTAAGCGACACGGTTAGTATTATCTCATGAAGTCGATACACACATCACATTAAACCTTTTGTATATAAGAAGAGTTTTGTATATTTGGCAAGTTGACTTAGCTCCGTATGAGATCGTGTGATGATGATGTAATAGTTTCACTCGATGTGATTATCTTCATAAAATCTTTTGTGAAGGTGAGCGTAATAAGCAGGTTTAACGAAAATATAATGAACTCGTGACCATTATAAATACGAAATTGTACATGAAAACCATGTGCCGCTATAAAACGAATTTAATGACACGTTTCGGAATTTCAGGCAATGTTTTATAACTTATGTTGCATACGAGGGTCAGGCTTAATGTGCCAATAACTCAGACTTGTTTCAAAGATCAAACAGGTTACCACGTTTGAAAATTTTCATATCACGATAAAGAAGAAAAACAAAAATACAATATAATACTGATTTGGATTGTCTATCAACAAATTTAAATGAAAGAGTGACTGGCATCTCAAATTTAAAAACGAAATTCATGTAGATCACACGAAATATAATAGAAATTAAAGGAAAAAAAAATATATACCTAGACTACTTGTGAAAGGAAAGTTTGTTTATACACTAACTACTACAGTGTTTGATCAGAATAAAATTGTATAAATGAAATCATTCGGTAATTCCTTTCCGTTTAGCGGTCGAAAAATTGTTTTTATGGTGACAAAGTAAGTGATTTCAAATAGAAGCCAATGAGTTGAGATGCTGGAGAGTCGGGCCGAATATATGTGGCCCTTTTTTTTTTTTTTTAAATACGACTATAGTCATCTTAGACGTTAGAATCGTAGAGTCGTTAGAATGTCGGATAAAATGCTTTATGGTATTCGTGCCGGTTTTTTGCTCTCTAAGTTCAAATCTTACCGGGGTCAACGTTACCTTTCATCCTTTCGAGGTCGATACAAAAAAAGTATCAGTCTAGTACTGGAGCTGATTCTATCTTTACTAGTGTGTGTTTATATGTGTTTGTTGTTATTGTGCTTGTGTGTGTATTTATTTATTTATCTATTTATTTATTTATACTTCTCTTAGGTCAGTGTTGTTTGTTTGGGTGTTGTTGTTACTCCATTCATTCTTTCTGTTTAGTCTTGGCCTTCTAAGTTCTATTTCACTGGCCTCTCTGATTTGCCTATCTGCTGGGTCATTTCTATGTTTAGATATTATTCTAATTTCTATGTTGTCTATGCTACCGTCGTGTTGTTGTCTGGCCATTTGTATCACCCCCCCCCCCCACTTATAGATAGAAGTTTGCGTGATGAAGAAGTGCTCAGTTAACAGTCGAATTACGTTAAAGTATGGGACAGACGTAGAATTCAAAATTAACATACCTCGTCTCGAATAAATCACATAGAACCACGGGAGCCACACCGCCACCGTTACTACTACTACTACTACTACCATTATAGTTACCACTCCACCACCAACACCACCATTACTGTTACTAGCATCACTACCACTACTGCTGCAGTGTTTATTTACATTATTCTGATAAATTATATATTTATAATATACATATATATATATATATATATATATAATATACATGTATATATATAATATATATAATATACATATATAATACACACACAAACACACACACACACACACACACATATATATATATATATATATATATATATGTACATATATACATAAAGTATTCCTTCCTGAATTAATATTTGGATATATACACAGTAGGAAATAGAGAGGGGGGATGAAAGTGGGGGAGGAAGTTGAAGAGAAAAAGGGTGGAGAGAGAGATGGAGAGGTATATATACATATATATACATATATAACGTATATATATATATATATACACACAATGTATATATACATATATATATATATATATATATATATACACATAATGTATATATACATATATATATATATATATATATATATATATATATACACACACATATCATGTATATATACACACATATAATGTATATATACACACATATAATGTATATATACACACATATAATGTATATATATATATATATATATATATATATATATATATATATATACAAACGCTTGTGTTCGTACATTCATTCATACGTTTACATTTCATAGTCATGCGTACATACAACACGTTTCTTTTTAATCAACTGTTTGCTATAGTAAGAAAGTTGAATCGTGCTTTGAATAATCACAATTTCAAGATGGCATCCAGAGCTATGCAATGTTGTTCTCTCTATATTTTATCTTATTCTTTCATCATCAGCTATAATAATTCAATTACGAAACTAACCGACTTATTCAACATGTATTACTGTTGCATTTATAATAATTATTAATGCATTCGCTTTTCACCCTTTCAATATTGATTTTAAATATATAATATATATTTAAAATTAAAAACAATCTAATAGATTGCTTTTAATTTAAAATAGGTAATTTTCATGGAATTAAATTAGTAATATGTATTTTTTGTGCATTTCTTTGTTGTTGAAATTGAAAATATGCACATATGAATATTTAGACTAAACGTTGTTATAAATTGGGGCATCTTTATTAATATTGCTGAATACGATTAGCAATAAATATATTACAATAACTGTTTATTGCTAAATTATGAGAGATATTAAAAAGTAAACCCAGTATAACACTTCAGCATTTAAACCGGCTATATCCGGCCAGAATTCTCGCACCTCTTTCTGTTCAAACTGTTTATACTTATATGAAGGTACTGTTCTAAAAATAAATTAACATCAAAATTTCGTAAATTCGGTATTATGTGAGATAATTAGGTTAGGTAAGGTCTTTTCCCACAAAAATACAATAGTATATATAGAGTAATGTAAATGCTAAAGGGATAAAGAAAATTTCATTTTGGGGTCCATATGAGATGGTACCGGCATGGGACAAGATCTTCAGGGCTTGCCAAGACTGTCCTGAAGGGAACAGTACAAGGAGGCGAGGAAAGAGAGGCAGACAGAAAAAGAGAATAAAGGACAACATCCCGGAATGGACAGGCATGAGGCTGGGTGCAACCTAGAGAAGGGCGGAGAGGCGAAAGGAATGGAAAGAGCTGGTTGCCGCAATGATCCACCATACTACGGGACAGATGAGAGAGAGAGAGAGAGAGAGAGGGAGACAGGGAGAGAGAGGGACAGGGAGAAGGAGAGAGAGAGAGTGCGAGAGGGACAGGGAGAATCGAGAGAGAGAGATAGGCCAACAGTGTGGAAATAGTT
>CAXHJY010000320.1:50000-85000 GCA_964016885.1 Eledone cirrhosa | reverse complement strand
ACCGTGTTGCCTACACGGCCACATTACAGCGTGGACTGTGTGTTTTTTTTGTCGTGACACCTACACGATCTCATTTGTTTCGGCCTGGATAGCGCGGCACCAACATAACTTTACATAGAACGGGGTGGTGTGGGGGGGGGGGGGGTATTTTGTTAGAGATGCCTACTGGCTGTAGTAGGTTTTACTATGTATTTAGGTAAGGCGGGTCTTCTCTGTTACTGAGTACCACCAAAGGTCTCGGTCCAGTGACATTGTCTTGGTGAGGTGTAAGTGTGTGAGGTCGGAGTTTATCAGCTCGTCCCAGGTTTTTCTAGGTCTGCCTATTCCGTGGCTACCGTCTATCTTTATTGCCCTGCACTTTGTTATACAGCTATCGACTTTCATGCGCATCACGTGTCCATACCAACGTAGCCTTCTCTCGAGTAAACAACATCTGATCCCTCTTATTTCTAATTTTTTCCTTAGTTCGTTTATGCTTTGCCGTTCACGTATATTACTGTTACACATCCAGCGGAGCATGCAAGCTTCGTTTCTCTCTAGTCTGCGTATATCCTCTGCACACAATGCCCAGGTCTCACTGCCATGCAACATTGCTGTTCGTATGCAGGCATCGTACAACCTGCCTTTCATTTTTAGGGAGAACCCTTTAGCAGCTAATAGTGGTATAAGCTCTCTGAACTTTTTCCAACCAGTTCTGACTCTAGCTACTGTACTTTCAGAGCACCCTCCCCCACTGCTGATTTTATCGCCCAAGTAACGGAAGCTGTCCACTATTTCTATAGAACCCTCTGCGCAATTGAAAGAGCTAGTATTTTGTGGGCACTTGCTGCTACTTATTGCACCAGAGCACCGGCCACATGTAAAATCTATGTTCTTAGTTAGCTTACCTGTGATCCCACTACATCTTTTATGCACCCATACTTTGCATTTAGGACATAAAATGGAGTTTCTACCTACGCCTTTCCTACACACCGAGCACGACCATTTCCCAGAAGGGACCGCCGCCTTATTTTCTTTCCTACAAACTAGAACTTTAGTCTTAGCCAGGTTAATTTTAAGTACTTTTGATTCTAGGCCGTGCTTCCATGTTTGGAATTTCTTCTCTAGCTCGGCCATTGATTCCGCTACGAGTGTCAGGTCGTCTGCGTATAGGAGTTCCCATGGGCAGCCGGTCTTGAACTCCTCTGTTATAGCCTGAAGGGCAATAATAAATAGTAGGGGGCTGAGAACAGAGCCCTGATGGACGCCAACTTTTACGCTAAACTCTTCACTATATTCGTTGTTAATTCTAACCTTGCTGACTGTTTCTTTATACATGGCTTGTATAGCCCTCACAAGCCATTCGTCAACGCCTAGTTTTCTAAGAGCCCACCAGATAATGGAACGGGGGAATCTGTCGAAGGCTTTCTCCAAGTCGACAAAAGCTAAGTAGAGGGGTTTACCTTTAGCTAGGTACTTCTCCTGTAGTTGTCGTACAATGAAAAGAGCGTCTGTGGTACTTTTGCCTGACACAAACCCGAACTGCATTTCATCTAGGTCAATTCTCTCTCTGATTAGTTGCGCTATTACTTTTTCCGTGACCTTCATGACCTGGTCGATTAATTTAATGCCTCTATAGTTACTCCTATCTAGGGCGTCTCCTTTACCCTTATAACAGTTGACGATGATGCTGCTATGCCAGTCCTTCGGAACAACCCCATTCTGTACGACTTGGTTAACTATGCGGGTGACCATGGTGTGTCCCACTGTGCCAGATGCCTTCAGCATCTCAGCAACTATTTCCGAAGGCCCAGCCGCCTTACCCGTCTTCATATCCTTGATTGCCTTACTTATTATATTCCCCTCGACTAACACTGCTGGTCCCTCTGTTGGGTCGATATGGGGGAGACTGTCTTTCTCCCATTTATTCTCCTCATTTTGTAGCCTTTCATAGTGACACTTCCAAGCTACCTTCTTATCAGCGTCGGTGATGGCAAGTATGCCATCATCGTTAAGTACACACTTCTCCCCGACAATATCACGGTTTTCCTTGACGCATTGCCTAGCAATCCTGAACACCTCACGTTTTTGGTCCTCGCGTTGTAGAACATGCTTGAACTTTCTTTCCTCTGCTTCCCTTCTTGCTAAGTACACTTGTCTCCTAGCTTCCCTCCTGGCCACTTGATAGTCTTCTCTACTTCCCCCATCCCGCCATACTTTCCAAGCCTGCTTTTTGGCCTTAATTGACCCCTCCACCTTACTGTTACACCACCATGTTACTCTCCTCCTGCCTGCAGGCCTGCTCCAGTCACAGACTTCGTCTGTCGCCATCAGCAGGTTTGCTTTCAGAAATTCCCACTGTCCCTCTATATTGTCCGACTCTAAATGTTCTTCCTTACTGTCGAAAGCATCAAGTAATATGCTTTGAAATTTATTTCTGGCTGTAGGGTCCTTTAGCTTCCATATTTTTCTCCTGAGGATAGTCCTCTTCTGCTGTCGAGTACGTCTCGTCCTGACTATGAGGTCGCTAATTATCAGTCTATGTTGGGAGGTGCATTCTTCATGGGGGAGGGGGGGTTAGTGTTTACAACAGACACTCTGTCACGTCTTCTGGTAAGGATATAATCTACCTGGCTTGTGTGTTCCCCGGATCTATAGGTGATCAGGTGGTTGTCACGTTTTTTGAAGTTAGTGTTACAGATAGTTAGGTTATTTGCATCACAGAATTCCAGGATTCTGGAGCCTTCCTCATTTCTAGTACCAAACCCATAGCCTCCATGGATTTCGTCGTAGCCGTCACAATGTTGTCCAACGTGACCATTTAGGTCGCCTGCAATAATTATATAGTCACTGTCGGATATTTTGGAGGTAGTTAGCATCAGTGTCTCATAGAATCTGTCTTTTATAGTGCCGGGCAGTCCGGATTGGGGTGCGTATGCAGATATTACTGTCACCGTAGTTCTATTGAGGAAAAGTCGTATTTTAATTATTCTGTCGTTCACTCTATTTACGTCTATTATCTTATCTGCCCACTTTTCTGCTACCATGATTCCTACTCCACCCAGCCCATCGTCGTTTCCCACCCAGAAAAGCTTATAACATCGTTTTTTATATATATTATATATATATATATTATATATATATATATATATATAATATAGTACGTTATTCCGGGTTGAATCAGAGGTAACCATAGTAAGTAAGGTACTCAATACATTGCAGAGTATAAAAGTTTTAATATAGATTCCTGATAATTTCTAAAGAATGAAAGTTCTAGTCCTGTAGAATCTCATCTATATATATAATATATATATTAGAAAGATCGAGTATCGAAAAATCGGCGCACGAGTTCACGATAAACAAGATTCGAAATGAGCGGCAGAGGGCTCAATAATTCAGATGAATCAGAGCTATAACTATCGTTAAAATACCGTCACACATAGAACAAGTCTAAAATCAACCATACGATAAAAAATCGATAATAGAAGATTCGGGACAATCAGATAAAAAATATCAATAAAACAATACATCAATAATTTAAATGAATGTAAAATCATACCCGGACCCACTAGAAAGGTGTGGAATCTAGCTTCTTGGGTTTCTGTAAATCCTTAGACTGTACTCTATCAGCTCACATATAAATACATAAGAGTTCCAGAGTAAGCGGACTGGAGTTTACTTCATCAACGAGCTTAGTCCTAGCGGATAAGAGGCTAACTACAATCGAAATATGCACATGGAATATGGCAAGGGAGATAACCTCTACATCCGCGAAAACAATTCGAGAAAATGTGGAAATACACATATCGAATAAAAGTGCTCAATAGACATGTTAAAATAAAACAGGAGCTATTCATCACTCAATAGAATCGACCAAAAATGAGCAATAAAATTAACTGGTGGATAGCTATGTCCAGAGCTAAAAATATTAGAAAGATCGAGTATCGAAAAATCGGCGCACGAGTTCACGATAAACAAGATTCGAAATGAGCGGCAGAGGGCTCAATAATTCAGATGAATCAGAGCTATAACTATCGTTAAAATACCGTCACACATAGAACAAGTCTAAAATCAACCATACGAAAATATATATAATATATATATATATATATATATATATATATATATATTATAATATATATATATTATAATATATATATATTATAATATATATATATTATATATATATATATATATTATATATATATTATATATATATATATATTATATATATATATATATTATATATATATTATATATCTATATTATATATATTTATATCAATATTATATATATATATATATATATATATATATATTTATATCAATATTATATATATATATATATATATATATATATATATTTATATCAATATTATATATTATATATATATATATATATATTTATATCAATATTATATATTATATATATATATATATATATTTATATCAATATTATATATTATATATATATATATATATATATTTATATCAATATTATATATTATATATATATATATATATATTTATATCAATATTATATATTATATATATATATATATATATATATATTTATATCAATATTATATATATATATATTTATATCAATATTATATATATATATATATATATATTTATATCAATATTATATATATATATATTTATATCAATATTATATATATATATATATATTTATATCAATATTATATATTATATATATATATATAATATATCTATATTATATATATTTATATCTATTATATATCTATATTATATATATTTATATCTATTATATATTATATATATATATATATTTATATCAATATTATATATTATATATCTATATTATATATCTATATTATATATCTATATTATATATTATATATCTATATTATATATATATTATATATCTATATTATATATCTATATTATATATTATATATCTATATTATATATATATTATATATCTATATTATATATTATATCTATATTATATATATATTATATATCTATATTATATATCTATATTATATATTATATCTATATTATATATATATTATATATCTATATTATAAATCTATATTATATATCTATATTATATATATATATATATATATATAAGAGAGTATTGAAGTTTGCTTGAAGCATTGTGGAACAATAAGTAAATATATTTAAGTCGTTTGGAAGCCTCGACAATGCAAATGGGTAAATCTCCGGGTAACAAGGTCCGGTGGTGGAGAGAGAGATGTAAGTGTGTGTACGTTGAGATGCGTGGTGTGTATAAGATGTGCGAGATGTGTAGAATGAAGGGAAGAGTATAATGGATAAAATAAAAATAACAACACAAGAGAGAGTTACCTTGGGAGAGATTTAATAGTCCCTATATATTTCGGATTCACCTCCATCAACTGGGGTTTTTTTCCGGCCGCTGACCTCTGTACGACCGACCCCATTTCACGCACATGCGCGCTCTGCCGAATACCCCGATATTCAAAACAACAAACAGCGAAGGACGCGTTCCGGACTTGTCCGACAGACAACCTTTTCCCCCACCCCGGAAAAAAAACCCAGTTGATGGATGTGAATCCGAAATGATATATATATATATATAGGGTGTCCCCAAAAAATGTGTACACACTTCAACAGTATTGTAATCAAAATCAGTATACATGTTAGGGAGATACCCTCTATATATATACGCACACACACATGTATATTAGCAATAGCACTAACACAATGTGATTTAGAATAAAGGTGTATATATGGACTGATATACAATGTTTATGTATATTATACACACATTTAGTCTTATTGCGAAAAATATTTTAACCGTGACCATATTACAGTGGAAGTCTTTGTATTTTGGCATAAGTAAGCAACTACTGATGATGAGTAATAACTCTAAAATACATGTATATAGTGCTCTTTCACTAATACTGAGGATCTCTGGAATGATCACAGCTTCAAATATTCACAAGCTAGACCTCTGTAAAATATAAAAGTAGATTTGTTTCACCAGATTAATTTGAAGACTTGATCAAAGATTAATAAAAACAGAAAAATATTTAGAGTATAAAAGGAAATGAAAAGAGCCATTTGTCAGAATGAACCAAGGAAACTGTTTTCATTGGCTTTTCCATTGCTGATACTATCTCTCTCTCACAGCTCCTGTTAAAAAGAGGCTGAATTTGTACACAGAATGCACAGAGCAGGATCAGATATTGCACAGTATATTGTCTGACTCTAACAATTTTGCTGAACTGTTATTTCATTTATTGACTCTGGAAAGATGAAAGACAGTTGAACTTGCTCCAATGAGCCAGAACAAATACCATGATAATTTAGCAACTCTGTCATATTTCATCAGCATCAAACATCCATTATCTTTACTTGCAAGGATTGGACAGATCATTATAGACCATGTTAGTACTTAATTGGAACAACTGACTTTCAGATGGGTTGAGGGCTGCATCTCACATATATTCTCACACTGTACAGAGTACACAATGCATTTCATTGTGGCACTAGCACTAGGGAGGTTATCATGTCTTTGAGACAACTAAAGAATTTTCTTGACCCTTTGTTTGACTGGTTTTCTACAGTCCTTGCTACCACCACCACTTTACAGAGTGTACTGGGTGCATTTTATTTTGTCGTATTTGTAAAAATTATCTGATTTGACTTAATTTCACAATAAACTAAAATCTGGTACTATACAGTTTGGAAAGTTCTGATATAAACATTGTGTGAAAATTAGTTACATAAAACTGTAGTACTCTAGAATGATTGAAGCTTAATGACTGATATCAGTAAAGGAATAAAAAAAAAACATGGTACAAATGTACTAGCCTCAGCCTCTTGAGATGTAACATTAAAAAATGCCAACTATGTGACAAGATAAGCTAAACATGTCTCTGATAAGTACAAAAGTAGATTTGTTACACCAGATTAATTTTGAAAACTTGATAAAAAAAAAACTACAGAGAAAAAGTATAAGGTTATATATAGACAACAATAAATACTTGATTCAAGTATATTGATATATGATGTATTTTTAATGTTAGGGGTGCCAGCACTGGAGAGGTGGTCTTGTATTTGGTGAAAACTGGAGAGTTCTCTCTACCCCCTAAACCAATGACATAAATAATGTTTAGTATAAATATGGATATTTCTTCATTAGAATTTCTTTCGAAAAATTGATCACCAATATTAATTACTTTAGAAAGAATTATTTTCAATAAATTTTTGTATTTGTATTTTATGATGGATGTTCCAAGATTAATGATGAGCATTCAATCAACTAAATGCCTGACACAAAATCAATGTGTAAGTGGTTGAATGTTCTTAATGTAATTCTCAGGCAGAAATCAGTATGTAACAAAGCTGGACTTCTGAATTATAGGTACAGTCCATCTGATAAGCTTCCACACAGTTGCTGTCTACCCAATTTCACTCACATGCCTTGGGGCAACCTGAGGATATGGTAAATACACTTGCCCAAGATTCCACACAGTGGGATTGAGCCTAGATCCTCTGTTATGAAGCCAACTTCTTAACTACTCAGCTATGTCTGCATTCACATTTTCCTCCATTTACAAAAATGAATTTAACTATTGAAAATAATTTCCTGCTATTTAGTGTTAAGTATATAAAATTAAGAAACAGGCAACTAACTGTTTTGAGGGGAGATACATGATGGACTTGTGTACATTTAACCCTTTAGCATTTAAACCAGCCATATCCAGCCAGAATTCTCTCTCCTCTTTCTGTTCAAATCTGCCATAACCGGCTGCTCATACTTATGTTAAGATAGTGTTCTCAAAATAAATAATATCAAAATCTCATAGCTTTGATATTATATGAGATAAAGCCTTTTCCATGAAAATATAATAGTACATAAATAGTAATATAAATGCTAAAGGGTTAATATAGTTGTATATATATATGGTGTATACTTGATATAGTTGTAGGACCTTGAAGAAAATGCTTAACCTATTATTTCACAGTCAGAACTTATTTCTTAATGTTTTGTCAGATAATGAAAGGGTTGGAGCTTGTTGGGCTGTGTTTAGGGTATTAGTTGGCATTAAACCAGCACTCATGTGGACTTAGCAATAGTATGGGGATTAGTCAAAGGCCAAGAAAATAGTTCAAGAAACTGCTGGTTTTGTTACCAGCAAGCATTTTTCTCTATATAAAATATGAGTGGAGGTGTGCGCTATGGCAAACCCATCCAATCCATGCCAACATTGAAAACTGAATATTAGAATAATAATGATGATGAGAGGTAAACTATAGAGGATGTCTGTATGTGTAGCTGTAGCAACACTGTACCAGATGTAGGAGCAGTAATGTATTGTGGGTCTGCGATGTTAGTGTATGTAGTGGGAGCAGTACTCCATTGTGGATCTAGCATATTAGTGTATCTAACAGCAGCACTATCCCAGATGTGGGAATGGCTCACCATTGTGTGCCTGGATCATTTACAGCAATTGAAGAATTTGCTCCAAAATCATTTATATGTATACAGTTAACTTCAGAGAGAGTGGTTGACTGCAAATAAGATGAGAAAATGTCTGCAGATGTTTTCTTTTTTTTTTTTATCTGCTAGGTCTGCAAGAAGGACAGGCCCTTTGAAACTAGAAAGATTGATTCTGTTGATGTCATGTTTAAACTAGGAAAGAAATGAGCTGGGAAGGAGTTCCAGAGTGATGGCCTTCTGGAGGAAGGGTTGAGAATAGTAGTTAAAGCAAGGTGTGGAGGTTGAACACATCATGAGTGATGGGAAGAGGAGAAACAAGTAAGTCAGGAATACCTGAGTAGAGATGGCATGAGTCTGGCAAACTTCAAGCAGCAGAGATCATTGTAGTAGAGGTAGACGTAACGAGAGGAAAGAGTAGAACTGTAGCCCAGAGACTGGAGAGTGTCTGTGGAAGACTTTACACCAATTAATTGAGTGCCATCTAGGATGTCAATGAGTGCAACTGTCCTAAATGTGGGAGCAGTATCCCCATTGTTGGTCTAAGAGGTCTGTGTAACAGCAGCACCATCCTAGATTGTTCCATCAATCTCTCTCAGGCCTTGATTGTAACTACACAGTACCCAAACACATAATATATAAAGGATCTGTAATGCTATTCTAGTGTATGTGTGATAATAGTGCTGTTATACATCATTATTAGTGTTCAATGTCTGTTTTCTTTGCTAGAAAATGATGGATTGGTTATCACAGACCAAGTCAATCCCCCAACTGAGCTACTGGCCTCCCAAACAGGCTAGGAGCCTACATCTCACTTATATACGTTTCCACACTCTACCAAGTTCACTGGATGCATATAATTGTAGCAACCTCTCAGATGAGCCATGGTGCCACATCTTGCTTACATACATTCCTCTACCTCACAGAGTGCACCCTGTGTACTTTATCATGACAATAGCACTAAGGAGGTTATTGTACATTTGACACAGCTGAAGAGTCCATCTGACTTATTTGGTGAGTGTTCTGCATATCCCTCCTCTCACCAACCACTTTACAGTGTTTACTGAGTGCATATATTGTGTAGATCATCAATACTAGAGTCCTCTTGACTCTTTTTTTGGCATGGTTTCTACAACTGGATGTCCTTCCTATCACCAATCACCTTACAGGGTGTACTGGGTACATTTTTTGTGGCACCAGAACCAGAGAGTTTGTCGTATTGTGACTGGAGGATTGTCTCAACCATTTTTGGCATGGTTTCTATGGCTGGAAGCTCTTCCTAACACCAACCACTTTACAGATTGTACTGGATGCATTTTAACATGACACCAGCATAGGGAGGTTGTCAGCCATAGACTCAACTGAAGGGCCCTCTCTACCTCATGGGGTGGCAACTGTAGTGTTGAAATAGAATAGGGAAGGCAATCATACATACTATATATTATTATACATACACATTATAAAATAACTGTGGTGATTTACATATAATAATATAATGTTATATGTTAATATACATTCATTTATTAATTATATATAAACACACACATAAATCTATAATTGAGGATTTTCTATATAAATTTTGCCAGAAAATCTAAATACAATAATCAGTAAAGAATGTAAATGTGACCTACTACTTATGTTTTCTGGTTCATATATATATTCATGGTGATATTTGAGTATTCCAATATAGATCCTGATATATATATATATATATATATATATATATATATATATATATATATATATATATATATATATATATATATATATATGCAGAAGTTATATTTAATTTGTTGAGATTCCAACAAACTTAAAGGTTTATAGCTGATATAGAGCACTCAACAAATTACTGGAGTAAATATTCAATATATTAATAAATGGAAAGTATATTTATAAAACCATAATTATTTTATTATATATTATTTTATTGTATGTATATATATATATATATATATATATATATAAAAGACGTAAAATAAGAAAATTTTTTATAAAAAGTTTTTTTAAAAAAATTTTAACTTACTTAAATTTTCACTCCAACTAATTAGTTTCTGCAATGGGATAAAGACAGTTACGTAATCTAACTGTCGAGAATTCATTGCGTCATCAGGGAGTCTATTCTCAGCTAAGTCTCCAGGCAATGCGCGGACACTGGGGGCTCATATAAAAATAATAATAATTCGGTAGATGGAACAGCTAGCGGGGACTAAATTCCATGCACTGAAATCCTCACTGCCTCTAGTCAAATGGCCGATTCTAAAGAATCAATCACGTGACACAGAGGCTAGTCAGTAGGAATGGGATGGTAAGATGACAGACGCCTATATATATATATATAATATATATATATATATATATACAATATATATATCATAATCATCATCATTTTACGTCAGCTTTTCCCTGCTTACAAGGGTGGGACGGGTCTTATTCAGCACAGCATCTCTCCACTTGTTACGGTCCTTCGCCATCTCCACCGTGAGCTTCAGCGATCTGAGGTCTGTTCTCACCATCTCCGCCCATGTTTTTCGTGGTCTACCTCTACCACGTCTTCCTTCAACTGGCATTTCCTGGCACTTCTTCACCCATCGGTCATCCTCCATGCGCATCACATGTCCATACCACCTCAGTCTCCTCTCACACACTACATTCTATCCCTCTGACACAGTTTCTCTCTCAACACATTCATGATGGGTCATTCATGCAGATTGACGTTGCACATCCATATATATATATATATACTTACATATATGGTGGCTGCCAACTCGTTTTCGAGTACGGCCACTACCTTATATCCATGTAGGAGAACCCCTACCGATGCGCTGAATGAGTGACTTTTTAGTCCAGCCAGCGACTTGAAAACTTTGGTACAAACACTACACTTGTGACAATTATTGACACATAGTGCTGGGCCCATGGTACCATGTGACGACAAGGGCAGAGAGATCTCCAGATATAAAGCAATGCCTGTGCCGTGAAGCTTTTATAGTGAGCAAAGGCACTGCACAAAGCCAGTCCCACTCTCTTAACCAAGATGATATTTACCAAAAAGAACAAGTCAACATCATTGGATACCACCAGGGTTGCAGGTGTTATATCAGTTTTCCTTCTCCTAGATATATATATATATATACATGGAGGCACATGGCTTAGTGGTTAGAGCATTGGCCTTGCAATTGAAAGGTTTTGAGTTCAATTCTCAGACTGAGTGATGTGTTGTTTCCTTGAGCAAGACACTTTATTTCACATTGCCCCAGTTTACTCAGCTGTAGAAATGAGATGATAGGACTGAGGTCCCTATCATTCCACTGCTAAGTGGGCGTGGAGGTGCCACGGCAAAAAAGCACCCAGCCCACACTGTAAAGTGGAAGTGTAAGCGCCACAGAAAAAAAAGCAGCCAGCCCTCGCTGTAAATGAGGTTGGTGTTAGGAAGGGCATCCAGCTGTAGAAATCAAGCCAGAATCAGTTCCCATCCCACCCTTGCAAGCAGGGAAAAGCGGACGTAAAATGATGATGATGATGATATATATATATATATATATATATATATATATATATATATATATATATAGGAAAAGAGTCAGGATCCCTATGCTTCAGCTTTGGCCATTTCAACGGCTAGATCCAAACACACACACATATATGTATATATATATATATATATATATATATATACATCATCATCATCGTTTAACATCCATTTTCCATGCTAGCATGGGTAGGACGGGCTGTCTCATTGTGAGAGATCAGGTCGGAGGACCATGTTTCGCTCGTATAGAACTGATTTTGGCTTGGTTTCTGTGGATGGATGCCCTTCCTAATGCCAACCACATTTACAGTGTGTGCTGGGTGCTTTTTGTCGTGACACCTACACGACCACTTTACAGTGTGGGCAGGGCACTTTTTATTGCGTCGCCAACACAACTACCCAGTGTGGACTGGGTGCTTTTTGTCGTGACACCTACATGACCACTTTATAGTGTGGTCTGGGCTCTTTTGTTGTGAAACCTACATGGCCACTTTATAGTGTGGTCTGGGCTCTTTTGTTGTGGCTCCAGGAGGAGATTACTTTATGGGAGGAAGATGCTTGGCGAAATTGGGGACGTAAGTATAGGGTTGGGATGATGACTGCAATGGAGGTGTATGGGAAGGGAGATGGCAGGGGAAGGCTTTGCCTTCTAGATATATGCCTCAGCTCGAGCATATGGGAGGGTGGGTCTTCTGTAATACTTCATAACACCAGAGATCAGTCCTCTCACGCCTTAGTGCAGTGTCATTGTGCAAATAAGCTTTATGTATACACATACCTACATACATTTTAAGAAGGCTGGGGTAGTAGGTGAGTACTCCGGCATTTGGGAGTGGGGGCCAAGGTGCATTTCATGGGTGTGCATTATTGCTTCTGTGTGTATGGTTTGTGTAACGCTGCATGTCGTTTTTTATGAGTATGTGTGAGTGTGTGAGTTTTTCGTATTGTTTGTGCGCTTGTATACACGTGGTGTGTCTGTGAATCCATCCGTTTTTTTTTTATGTTTTATGCATGCACGTGTGTGCACGTATATACGTTTGTGTGAGTGTTTTGTGCATATGTGTGTTTTTGTATGTTTGTGTTTATGTATGTGTGTGTGTGTATGCAAATATACATGTGAATGTTTTTCTGTTTTTTTTTTGTCTGTATTCTTCAGACACACCTATATATACTATATATATATATACCTATATATATACTCGTGCGTGTGCAAAATGACTATATATATATGTGATTTTGTGTGTGTGTAACATATATTGATTATATATATATATATATATATATATATCATATATTGATTACATATGTTACCAACACCTTTCCAGTTTTTATATTTGAAAACGAATTCCTTTATATATATATAACGAAGGAAATGTGGTAAGGAACCAAGTGGACCATAACGCACCAAAGTACTCAATACTTAGGGTAGTAGAGTGGGTAATAGGAACAAGTAAGACCCCGACGGCTGAGCTCAAGCCGTTTCGACGGCTAATTCTGGACGCGTCCAGAATTAGCCGTCGAAACGGCTTGAGCTCAGCCGTCGGGGTCTTACTTGTTCCTATATATATATATATATATATATATATATATATATATTGAAGAGTTAAACAAGATTCAATGAGTTTATCAAAGAATGAGTTTTACAGTAGATTGGAAGCACTCTACGGTAAAATAATTTTCCGGAGTTATTAATATTAGAATATAAATATTAATAAAATAGATGTTCTTTTGATCAATTACATTTTATTATACATATTTTATTTCGGATGTACAACAGTACGTCCTCATCAGACAAAATATAATGATATATGACATACCCTGAGATGTTAAATGGTTAAGGTACTACCTTGATTAAATCTTAAGCATTTAACATCTCAGGGTATGTCATATATCATTATATTTTGTCTGATGAGGACGTACTGTTGTACATCCGAAATATGTATAATAAAATGTAATTGATCAAAGAACATCTATTTTATTAATATTTATATTCTAATATATAGATATATATATGAGAGAGAGAGAGAACATATATTGTTTCTACTTTAGGCACAAGGCCAGCAATTATCTCAGTGTATTACTGGTACTTTATTTTATTGACCCCGTAAGGATGATAGGCAAAGTTAACCTTGGCGGGATTTGAACTCAGACCATAAAGGGCCGTAACTCTATGCTGCAAAGCATGGCGTCCGACCCTCTACCGATACTGCCAATCCACCGGAGAACATATATTGACGATATATCATCATCGCTGTCATTTTAATGTCCGCTTTCCTGTTAGCATGGGTTGGTCAAGTCAACATAGACCAAGTCAGTACTATAGCAGAGCTACTGATCTCCCAGGCAGGCCAGGTATATATGTCTTTCTTATGTGTGGTCAACACTCCACCATGCAAAGGAGAGGTTACCATGTCTTTGACACAACTGTGGGTCCTCCCAGCCATTTGTTTGGCAACATTTCTATGACTGGATGCCCTTCCTATCACCAACCACAGCTGCTAGGAATTTCACGTGTGCTCTTTGTGCTCACTTCCCCTGTACATCTGCTGTATATGAAGTTTATCTTTTCCGTTAGCCTACCTGCAATCCCACTACATCTCTTATACGCCCATAATTTTTACATTGTGTACACCTTATGGAATTTCTACCCACCCCTTTCTGACATATCGAACAAGGCCACTTTCTGATGGTATATATATAACACGTGGTCTCTTGCATTTATTTTGTTGGGACTGTGACATGTCTCCTGTTACAGTTAGGCGGAATATCAACACACATACATGCACACACGCACGCACGCGCGCAAGCATACATTAACCCCGGCCCTGTCGCACACACCCACAATCCTACATAGACACATCTTGCATACATACACATACAAGGAATGGCCGTCTGTCAATTTTAACTATGAGTATTCCAGCTGTTCAACGGAATAGCCGGGGCTTCCAAACGATTTCTATCTATTTCATTTCAATCCCAAGGTATAGGTTGACCCGAGGTTATGGCAATGACACTTGCCCCAGATACCACACAGTGAGATCGAACCCGGGACTTAATAATCGCAAAGCGAACTCGATAACCATTCAGCCATTCTATACATGCATACACACGCACCAGATATGCATGCTTTTACAAGAGTGCGTGTGTTTGATTGTTTGTGTCCGTGAATGTGTCTGGTTGTCTATCTTTCTATAAGTAGTTGAGGTTATTTTCGATTATTTTCATGTTACACCCTTTTTACTCGATTATATGTAAACTCCCCCTTTGTATTTGTCCCTTCTTTTTATGCCTTTATGGTAAATAAAGAAATATATCTTTCTATAAGTAGTACACAATATGAATTTCAAATAAAACCACACACGTACACGCATATACATATATGCAAGCACACACTACGCGCACTGACATAAAAGTGTGCATATCTGGGGCCGGTGTTTGAATGATTATATACATTAGTAAGTGTATGTGTAATGTATATACAAACACGCACATACTAATTTATTTTATTTATATTATTTTCCTTCCAATTTATCTCTGTATATGTCATGTTTTCGTTCCGCTTCGTGCGCACATCCACGCACACACTCGCAGACAAATACACACACACCCTTCGTTTACAGCTCGCCTGATCTCCCGATAACAACGTTGTAGACGTGAAAATTACTTACTACAACAACCCCCTCTGTCTCTCTCTCTCTGCTTCTCTTTTCACACACACACACACTCTCTTATATTTCTGTCTCTCTCTCTTGACACCTCTCTCTCTTTCTCTGGTCATTCTAGAAACAGCAAGGAATGATGCAGTTTTTCCCAAATATAGTCAGTCAGGTTTTCGTCCAATGTTGCTGCAACAACACTTCACTACCTTGCCAACACCATCACCAACAACAACACTGTCACTACTGACACCACCACCACCACAACTATCACCATAAACATCATCCCTACCCTCGGTCATGTCATACATCGGAATGTTCTGTGGAATTTCCCCCATTTCTTCAATATTTATCGGATTTTCCTCATTTTAAGTTTCACCTGAATCTTCCCTCCTCTCTCTCTCTCTCTCACTCTCTCTCCTCTCTCACTCTCTCTCCTCTCTCTCCCCTCTCTCTCTCTCCCTCTCTTTCTCTCTCTCTCTCTCTCTCTCTCTGTGTTAATCAATCTTGATTTTTGTCGTTTTCCTGAATAATTATATTTAATAATTTCGATCTCTATCCCTCTCTTCCTCACTCTACCTCCCTCTTTCTCACTCTATCTATCTATCCATCTATCTCTTTTTGACATTATATTTCACTTTCTCTTTCTCACTGTTTCTCTATCTTTCTCTCACTATCGTTCTCTTTCTCACCATATCTCTCTTCCACTCTCTTCCTCACTATATTTCTTTTCACTATATCTCTCACCATCTCTAGTTCTCACTATCTCACTGTTTTTGAAATAGTCTTCTTTTTTTTTTTTTTTTTTTTTTTTTTTTGTAATCAGTTTCCATTCAATATAATTCAATGAGAAATTCCCGTTTAGTGATCAACAAAAAGAAATTATTGCAAGCCAGCCATAAAAAAACAGACTTTGTCTTAGAAGAGATTTCAGTGGTAAGCATTGATTAGGTATCAAGTGGTCAGAAGGAGGAAGACAGAAGTTAGAAATATACCTCAGGAAATAGCACAAGCAATGGGGACAGGACATTTAGCCAGGGAGGTGGACTGGATATTTAACCAGGGAAGTTGGCGGGGCATATAGCCAGGGAAATTGGCAAGAAATATGAGCCAATGAAGTGGACAGGATATTGAGCTAGGGAGGAGGACAGGATATTGAGCTAGGGAGGAGGACAGGATATTGAACCAGGAAGGTGGACAGGGTATTTAACCAGGGAGATTGGCAGGATATTTAGCCAGGAAGGTAGAGAGGGTATATAACCAGGGATGTAGTCAGGATATTTAACTAGGGATGTAGTCAAGATATTTAACCAGGGATGTAGTCAAGGTATTTAACCAGGGATGTGGTCGGGATATTTAACCAGGGATGTGGTCGGGGTATTTAACCAGGGATATGATCAGGGTATTTAACCAGGGAGGTGGACAGAATATTGAGCCAGGGAGGTGGACAGGATATTTAACCAGGGGTGATGGCAGGACATTTAATCAGAAGAGAGAACAAGTAGAAACATGGAGGAAGAAGGCAGGAGTTAGAGATATACCTCAGGAAATAGCAAGATATTTAACCACAAGAGGAGAGAATAGATGAACAACAAGAACGATGGAGTTGATTCCACACAAGGGATTAAGAGGGAGGGGCAAACAGAAAAAGAGATGGAGACATGACATTGATGAATACATGAAGATAATCAGGGGTGGTACGGTTTGTTGATTATATAAACAGTTGTACTATTCTAAATATAATCTTCTATTATCAAAACCTCAGCAATGTTTTTTCTAGTTATTTGCTTCATTCAAAATGTTTCTCTTCACAACTTCCTGTTTTGTATCATAGAACCAGAGTTGGTTTCAGTTGGTAAATGGGTTAAATTTACAATAAGTGAACATGATTTGTACTGAATAGCTGAGCAACTAACTGGTTTACATCTCTCCCCCACCTCTCTCCCTCATACACAAATCTTTCATGACCCACATTATTTAAGATCCATAATTACACCAATCTCACCAATTTCTAACATGCTTATAATCTTAGAGGTGTTTTTATAAGTTATGGCCATTGCTATCCTCTTTAGAAATTACAACCAACAGGTAAACAAGATAGTAGCTGTTCTAATGGTCATTTCTATTGTATTTTTCTAATCAGTCATTGATTTTCTTTAAATACTTCCAACCTATTATTGACCTATTTATAAACTAAATCAACACTTAATCATTGTTATTCTTACTATGACTGGTGTCTTAATTTTCTCACCAGAAACGATCCAGTATTTTCAATTCACTCATGTTATTTCCATAGCTGTCAATTTACCTTTTTATTACTATATTTCTTATGAAAAACACTGTCTATGAATTTCAATTAATTTTCAAATTATCATGGATTTGGAAGGCTTTAGTAATATAGATAGCTTTCTCATTATTAAGATGTTTTGAATATTATTTAACAAACATTCATAAATAAAATCATGATGGCAGGTGTTCAGTTAAATACAAAAACCTTAAAATAAAAAAAGTTCACTATCATAGAATCAGGAGCGGTTTCAGGCAGTTTGGTATCAAAAGGGTTAATAGCTATGACTTTCCATTCTTCGTATCATGAAAGATAAGTTTTCAGTTCCAATATGACTGCCACCAATTCTAAAATAACTATAACAAGAAACCAATGTTGTTGTTTTTTTATTGTACTATTTGTAAGTGACCTACTGTACATTACTATTAACCCTTTTGTTACCATATTTCTAATGAAAGACACTCTGATTTTCAAATCATTTTGAAAATAATCAATAATTTGGAGGTATTTAGTAATATAACTAACTTTATCATTATTTATCTTGTGTTAACAAAAGGTTCATGCATAAAATTATGCACCCAGTAGAAGCTGTAAAGTGGTGTGTAATAAGAAGAGCATCCAGCCATAGTACCCATGCTAAACAGGAACATGAGTAAGATGTGGTCATCTGACCTGTCCTGTCTCAGAATACAACAATCCATCCATCCAGTACTGACTTGAACTGTGATCATTTGTCCAACCCTTGCTAGTAGGGAAAATGGATGTTAAATGATGATGATATGGTATTTCAAAATGTGGCAAATTGACTGAGTTGTTAGTTTTGTGGTATTTGTCCTGGTTATCTGTATTCTGACTTCAAAATCCAGTCAACCAATCAACCAACTAAACAACTGACCAACAAATCAGCCTGTCATCCAACCACCAACCAGCTGCCCAGCTAAACTCTAACTCTAACTTTAACCAAACTAAAATTCTAATATAAATATCTTTATCTAATTACACTCTGCTTATCACACACACACATATGCAATCACATACATACAAATACCATACATGCTTGCATGTGCTTCCTCTCCTAAAGAATTATCAGTGCCAAAGAATTATTTGAACCAAATCTGCCAGATGTTTCTCTCCCCCCCTCTCTCTCTCTCTCTCATCAGTAGAGCTAAATTAGCAGACTTCATATCAGCAACCAGTTTTACAGGGCGTGTAACTTTAACCATCATCATCATCATTGTTCAACTGCAGTATCCTCTTCCACTCATTGCAACTTCCAAAATCAGTTGTGGTTCTGGGGTTTGGTGATTAATCTTAGACATTGAATGGCATTTGAACCCCTCAGCAGAATTTGAACTTACATTGCAAAGTGCCAGAACAGATACCACAAAGCAGTTCATTTGATGCTCCCACAATTCTCTCAATTTACCACTATGGGCTGGTACTTTATTTTACTGAACCTGAAAAGTAAAGTTGACCTCAGTGGATTTGAACTCAGAGTATAAGGATTCAGAACATATAATGTAAAATATTTAACCACATGCCCTAACAACTCTACCAATTTTATGCAAATTTTATGTGGTTTCAAAGAACCATCTTACCAAGTTCTGTCTGTGTCATGTACCCCAAACATCTGCTGCTGCTGTTGTTGTTTGTCTTTATGATATTGATTTCTAATTTATACATAAGGCATAATTTGTGGGAAGAGCAAAGTTTATAAAATCAACCCCAATACTTAACTGGTACTCCAGAAGGATGAAAGGTAGGATTTGAACTCAGAATAAACACTGCACTGCCATTTTATCTAATGCTCCACTAATTCTACCAACCCACTGCTCTTTTCTATATAATATTTAAGACAGCAGTTTCCCAGCAAGTGGTAGTTACATAGTTTCAATCTCGCCAAAGAACAAGGTTGTTTAGAATGAACAAACAAGTGTGTTTGGGTTTATATCCCATAACTCAGTAGTTCAATAGGTGAAGATCAGTGAAATAAATATCAACTCTGACCCATCTATAAGGGCAGTAACTCTGAATAAGATTTGACCAGGGCCATAGCAACTCATCCAACCCATGTCAACATGGATAGTAGACATAAGGATAATGGTATTGAGTAAAATTAAAATTTAAAATAAATCATTTTGTGATAATAAAAATTTTATAATAATAGACTGATAGTTCAAGTCAGGATTTGTGAGGTAGAGTTGCGTTTTTAAGAAGTAGTGTATATTGTACAAGTAAGGTAGGTATATACCATCGTCATTTTTATGTCCACTCTAACGTCACCATCATCATTAATCTCCTGGTGTACTGGTTTTATGTATCACCATGAAACTAGCACCAAATTCTAGTGCTACTAGAACTTAATAAGAAAAGAATTTCATATGTCTGCTGGCATCACAACTGGATGGTAATTCATGACCAGTGACATGATTGCAAAACTACACCTATGATTGCATAAGCATCTGATGAAGTCACATGCACAACCATGTAACAGAAATATATATCATGCAATAAAGTAACCATTGTGAAATAACTCTGCCTTAACTACTCTTATTTGATATATATATAAACTAAAACCAAAACCAAAACCAAAATTAAATAGAAAATATGAGTGGAACAGC
Source organism: Eledone cirrhosa (assembly GCA_964016885.1). Classification (NCBI taxonomy): domain Eukaryota; kingdom Metazoa; phylum Mollusca; class Cephalopoda; order Octopoda; family Eledonidae; genus Eledone; species Eledone cirrhosa. Next base: position 64,450 of record CAXHJY010000320.1, on the reverse strand, counting down.
AACATCACAACTTACAATTAAGGACAAAATGAAAACACACACATAGAACAAACAACTTACAATTGAAAACACACACAAACAGAAAACACACACAGGACAAAATGAAAACACACACACACATAGAACAAACAACCAACCAACAATAAATAAATAAACAAATAGAAAAATGAACACAAACACACACAGACACCCGGATGTGGCACATGCGCAAACTGAGCACACAACACACACACAGAAACAAAATGGCGTAGGATAGAAGAAAGAAAAGGCACAGAAACGAAGAAAGGAATCCCCAGTCACTGAAGAGGTCACAGAGTGTGTGACGAAAGGACTATGACTATATATATAAACAACTATCTGGTTGTGGAACCAACCAACCAGAAATTTATAAGTTTGTAGATTTGTAAATTTATAAATTTATAAATATATAATAAATTGAAGTGAAAGCAACTGGTGCGTGTGTTTCTTATTGGCAACATGACCCTCCCAAAGTATAACAATATCGGTTTCAACACACGATTTCAGATAAAGAATCTTGCTAAACAAATTCAGAAACGAAATATATATATATATATATATATATATATATATTAATTCAAAATATTAACAAAATATCTATTTTGATCAATTATATTTTATTATACATATTTCAGAGGTACTGAAATATGTATAATAAAATATAATTGATCACAAGAATATCTATTTTGTTAATATTTTGAAACTCTGGAAAATATTTTTTGTAGAGTGCTTCCAATCTATTGTAAAACTCATTCTTTGGTGTATTCATTGAATCTTGTTTAACTCTTAAATATATATATATATATATATATATATATATATATATATATATATATATATATATATATATATAGGGATCTCCCACAGAACTCTTCTGTACAAGTAACCCCCACCCATGGGATAGCGTGGGCTTTTCAGTCAAGCATATGACTGACAACCTGCCTAGTGCTGGTGTCATGATAAAAACACCCAGTACACTCTGTAAATTGGTTGGTGTTAGGAATGGCATCCAGCTGTATAAAGCATGTCAAAAGGGTTGAGAGGACTTTTAAGTAGTGTCATTAACTGACACACTCTAGTGTTGGTGCCACAATAAAATGCGCACTGTACACTCTGTAAAGTGGTTGGTGATAGGAAAGGGCATTCAGTTCTAGTAAACTTGCTAAACAAAGAGTCAGAAGGACTATTCAGTTATGTTAAAGATATGACAAAAATCCCTAGTGCTAGAGCCATGATAAAACATATCTAGTAAACTCTGTAGAGTGTGGAAATTTATGTAAATAAGATGCAGACCCTGGCCCGACTGAGAGGTCAGTAGCTCTAAGTACTGACTTGGTCTGTGATGACTCATTCAACCTATGCTAGCAGGAAAACCAGACATTAAATGATGATGGTGATATACATTATATATACATGTAGTAGTGTAATACTCAGTTGTGAAGATCAATCTAGATATGAAGAAATTGTTGGTAGTCAGCCACAAATTAATATTTAGTTTGAAAATTTATATCATTAATCTAGCAAGATAATAATTTACATCCGATTAACTTCTCATGTCTAAAATATATCTGGCATTGCAATTTTGAAACTATTTCACAGTTTGTGGGGAATTGGGGAGTGAAGATATGTGAAAAACCATGATTGCTGTTGTGTTTTAGACAGTTGTGTCTTGAATTAAATTTCCAATTACAGAAAATAAAAAAAAATTTAAAAAAAGAAAAACTTTTATATAAACTTTTCATTAATTTCAAAAGAAATATAAAGTGAATATAACAACTAAAATGACTCTTCCACAATATAATTGCTTCAGTTTTATCAAGTCACTTGCCAAACTTGTACAATCTTTGCTAGCAGGGAAACCGAACATAAAATGATGATGATGATGATGGTTATGTCATACAACTCTGGAATTAAATTCTAATATTGGTCGGTGAATTTTTTTTCTGTCAAAAAGGAGTTATTTTTTTTTTTTAAATATTAAGTTGGAAGAGGGTGGGTGCTGGCTGGTGGTGGCCATGAATGACATTTGCAGACTGTCCCAGACTGATGACGTCAACATGGTTGATATTCAACTTGAACTTCTCTAGGTTGATGTTTATAGAATAAAATATGGGTTGGGAGGGAGTTCAGAGAGATACAGTCTTGGGAAGAAAGGATTGGAAAAAGTGTTTAGGGTGAAGTTTGAGGAAGAACAAGATGACATTAGAAGAAGATTCATGTGAATTTGGTCAGCTTGACAGGTGATATTAGCTTGAGACATATGTACTTGTTTAAACCAGAACTTTCCAAACTTTTTACACTGGCAACACACATTTTTTTAAAATGTTACATGACACATTAAGTTTTGTTAGTGACACAAAATTAATATATAAACAATTAAATAGTTTACCAGTCATCTGTTTAATTGTATGTAGAGTTGTCAAATCTTAAATCTATACTTCACAGCCAAATATTTGTAAAATATTCAGATTTGATTTAATTTCATCACACACCTAGAGGTTATTGGTAACCCACTAAAGTTTGAAAACTCCTGGCTTAGAACAGAATCCATTATAATGCTTTCTTTCAGAATCCATTATAATAACAGTAGAAGAGACAAAAAAGTGATTGCTAATGGAATGTTTATTAATCAACTGAAATGTCATTATTTTGGATATGGTCAGGTATGTTTATTGGTAGTAGCAGCAATCTTTTATAGGAGCAGAATTTTAGTGTAGATTTACTATGTAAATGTATCACTCTGTAGAAATTCAAGTTAAACATCTGCCTCACAAGTCTGAGAGCTTGCGAAAATCATGGGTATTGCCCAGCCTCTTTGAATTTACGCCATCATCATCAACATCCCCATTTTACATTTGCTTTCTGTGCTGGCATGAGTTGAATGGATCATCATTGCCTGAGTCAGTTCTTACTCATAGTATCCTCATTGACTATATCTCAGACATTTTAATATTTTTGGTATGGTTTTTTTTTTACACCAACCACTTTACAAATGTGTTTTATTATGGCACAGTCACTAGAAAGATTATATCCATGACAGAACAAAAGGATTTTCTTCACCTTACATTTTTCTCTGTTCAATCATCAGACCCTTTAATATGTTGAAAAAGCAAAAACAAAAACTTCAAATAAACTAATATAAACCTGAAAGTAAGGAATGTTATGCATCAGTTGCTTGCCAACATACTAGTCACTTCACAAAGCTATTTCAAATAGATTGTTGTATAATAATAATATCAATTTATATTTATATTATATCTGATCTATTTCTGTTTTAAAATGAAATCTGGTAAGGATGAAATACAAAAATATCTGTACTATATTCTATAAATATTTATAATTTTCACTTAAAATTGTTCTGTTTAATTTTTCATTTATTTCAATTACTCAGTCGAGTGAGGTGGATTGGTGGGAATGAGATGCCTTTGTTCTGACTCTTTGTGTTCTAAGTTCAAATTTTGCTGTAGCCTACATGGGAGACAGACTTACTTTATCACTTACTTTAAATCCACAGTTATACCCTTGGGTTCTTTAGCAGAGCTTACTTTGTTTCATGCATTTATGCTAGTTCTTTGGTTTGAGAATACTATTCTCTTAACAGTCTTGAAGGCCCTGAAAAAGATCATAGGAATTGCCCATTCCTCTGACTAAATGGTAACAAAAATTCTTCCTCAAATTCAGTACTTTAGTTATTTACCAAAGGCTAACATGGGTTGGATGAGTCTTGTCCAGCAGTGATTTTCACCACATGTATTTGTCCATCTCCTCTATGAGGTTTAGTGATTTGAGATCAGCTCTCAACATTTCTGTCCAGTCTTACTCTTCTGCAACCACTTGAAACTTCTGCTCATTCTTCACCTAGCAATCATCATTTATACATGCCACATCTAGTTTTTCTTTCAGTTCTTCTGTGCTTCATTGTTCATGCACACTGACATTATACATCTAACAGAGCATGCTAACCTCATTTCTTTCTAACCTTCATACATCTGCATTCTCTGCCCAAATCTAACTTTTAGTATTGAACATATCTTTATCATAAATGTAATGTTATATCTCCAATATTTGACTGTTGTAAGACATAGGATCTGCTACAGTTTTTAACTAGCACACACTTCCTGTACAAACATGTGGGTATTCACATTAAAACTTAAAAATAAATATAGATTATTATTTTTGAATGTCTGGAGTTGGATTGTTTTTATGTCAAGAGTTGAAAGATTAGACTTACTTTAGTGACTTTCAGTAAATAATAATTGTTGATTTAAGAAAAATATTTTTATAGTAATAAGAATAGCTAATTGAGTTAATTTGATATTTGTGGAAAAATAAAATATAAAATAAAGAAAAATAATGAATAAAATTAAATGTTTTTGTTTGTAGGTCATTATAAAATTAAAGTATTTTGACAAAAGTTTATCCAACCTTAGGCTGGGGAAAAATATTATGTACTTGGTGGGGTTCAACTGCTAATCCCCTTCAAAGTAAGCCCCTTGTGCCTCCACACATTTAGCCCAGTGATCCTCCTACTGTTCAAAGCATGTCTGGAATGTTTCTTCTAGAGTGACTCTCAACTCTCAAAGTGAGAGCCTTTTAGCATCATCTTCATTTTTGAAAACAACCAAATGTCAGAAGAGTAGAGTGCATTGTGAATGAGTTAATGCTTTTCTTTGCTAAGAAACTTGGAATCAGCTGTGACGAATAAGCAGGGGTGCTGTTATGATACAGCTGTGAGTTTTGCCAGACCTACAGATCTGGTTTCTTGCATCAAACAGCATCACAAAGATGTCAGAGGACTTCTTGATAGTATTTCTCATTAAGTGTTTATCTTTCTGGAGCATATTTCATGATGCATAATGCCTCAATAGTTGAAGAAAAAAATCAGTCAGCATCACCTTGATTTTGCTCTACACTTGATGTACTTGTTTTGAGCCTTGACAACATTGCTTTCATTGAGTTTTGGTTTCTGGGTCATGCCCATACATCCTCATCTCATCTTCAATTATTATGGTATACAAGAATTCAGGTTCCATGTTAACAGCATTCAGCATATCCTGTGCAACCTCAAAACAAAGTTATTGTTGTTCCTGAGAAACCAGTTGGCTACAAAATTCACTGATACCCTGTGCATGCCCAAATCTTCCTTTAGAATGGCATATGCACTCATTTCCAGCACAGTCAAATGACAATCCTCCTTTATCAAGTTCTGCACTCTCTTGATAACAACTGTATTGTGACTTGTTGACAGCCTCCTGGAATGCTAGTTACTCTCCACCAATGTGTAACCATCTTTGAACCTGTTGTAACATTCTTTTATTTGGATAACACCCATGACATGGTCACCAAAAGTTTGTTGAATTTTATGAACTGTTTCCGCTTAGATGTCTCCAAGCTTTTAGCAAAATGAAAATGTGACAAGTAGAACAGCTTGGGTTGTTTGGCAGTGACTGACACATCCAGCGAGCTCATGAAAAATCATGCATGTGTGTGAATTTGTGCAGCTCCACTCTGCATACTTTCTTACAAGAAAAAGGAAGTTTGCTATTTTTTTATAGAACTCATATAGTTGGAAATATATTTTTCATGGGTTCATATTCCATGTCTTAATTTTATATTCTGTTATTCTCTTACTGGTTTCAGTTATTGGCTTGTGGCCATGCTGGAGCACTATCTTGCTATATTGACCACAGTACTTCAGTTTGGTATTTTATGGATCTCTATTCAACAAATGGCTCAGTTACTTTTTGGTAAAAGTTGATGCAACTCAATGTACCATTTTACACTGGTGCACCCCACACACAAACATACTTTGAATATGGTTTCTTTTAATTACAATTCTTCAGCTATGAGTTTTTATTAATACACATTTTTTGTGTATTAATAAAACCCACTTTTGGTTGCTTGCATTTGCAACCGTATTTTTTCAGTCATTACTCAAGATTCATAACCATAGGTAAGTGTTGGCACAAATACTGAATTGAAGATAGTGAGTTGGCCTTTTCACCTACCTACCTTCCTTCTTATCATTGCCGAATGCTGAAGCTGGCACATTACTGCACCATCTCCTGCAATTCTTGCACTTAATTTAGCCTCTGCCTTCCATCACTCATGAATATGGCCCCAAGATACTTCTACACCTGCTTTTGTGAAACTCCACTCATATGTAGAGTGCACTGCACAGGCTTTCTTGAGAGGATTAGTGAATCAGTCTTTGCAGTACTGATTTTCTTCATACCTGCCATGCAGCACTGAGACGAACCTATCAAGTGCATGTTGGAAATCACCTTCTGACAAGTTAAGTAACACCATGTTGTCTGCAAATTCCATACAACTGATCCTACATCCACTAGTCTTGATACCACTTCCAACCTGGTTGCACATGCCAATCCTGTTTATGAAGATAATGAACAGGAGAGGTGACAGTATGCACCCTTGGAATAGTCTAACACCCACATTGAATGGTTTCTACTTAGCACCATCTATCTGAACACAAATACAAGGGCATTTATACAGAGATATCAGGGCAGCAAGAAGCTATCCATCAATCCCATACTCCTGCAGAACCTTCCACAACAGGTCCCGTGGAACATGGTCATATGCCTTTTCAAGGTCTACACAACAAGCATACACCTGTTGGTAATATTTTCATGATTTCTCAATCTACAGTGAGACCATATGTTTATGATACATATGAGTTAATATACATTCAATTTTAACAAATTATTTTAATTTAATAGCTTAGCAACCGATTACATATTTATTTCTAACCTTCACTGTTTGATAACCAAAGGTTGACTATTACTGCCATTTAACTCTACCTTCTTCAAGTCATTTATCTTTGCTCAAATAAATAACAATTTCACCTTTATTAAAGGTTATTTACCCCCACCTGTTATTTTTTACTCAATTTTTTCTTTAATTTGTATAAATTTTGTTATTATTTGAATTTTTTTTAAAGTTCATAATAGATTATAAAAATAGGAGTATGACCTAGTTATTATGTGTAGTATTTGTACCTCCGTTAGCAACAAAGAATTACAGTGTTTGAAAGGAAGATTGTATAAACCAGAGGTTTTCAAACTTTTCACATTAGCAACATACATACTTTTTGAAAATAAGATTTTTTGTGACATGCCAGTTTAATTTTTATCAGTTAGAACATGAAATTATCAAAATTAATTAACAGTTTGAAATTATATGATGAATCATTTGTCACATGTCGAATTGTACACTGAGATGTTAGATTGCAAATATGCATCACAGCCAAATATTGATAAACATGGATCAGATTTGATTTAATTTCCCAATAAACCTTCAAATTATCAATGACACAGTTTCAGCATATATGTAACTAAGATTGTCAATGGCTTCAACATCAACATAAACAAATTTACACCAATCCATTGCTATCTATGGACTCAAGCAAATGCAATAACAGTTGATCCCACTGGGAGACCTTTATGTCAGTCTGTCTATGGGGAAATCAGTCCACATGGGATTGAGGTATGACATACAAAATTAAGACTGTCAGTTGCCTTAACCTGAATGTAAACAAATTTACATCAGTTCAATGCTAACAAAAGCAATTCATAAACCTACACTCAGTCCCACTCACCAGATTTATATCATACAAGAAAAAGTAAAAATGTATGTATGTGCATGTTTGGTGCTACAGGGTAGTAAAACACGAGGTGTTTTACAGAGGTTGAAGAGAAATGAGACAAGCATGATTTGCTGTACACAGCTGCAAGAATTTAGGTCAGATCATTTTTTTATAATAACTTCCTTCACTCTTCTCACCAGTTTTGGAAGCTTTGAAAAATCTTATGGGAACTGCCCTTCCCACTAGAGTTGAAGGCCCTGCAAAAGCTCATTGACATTGCCCTTCTGTAACTAAATAGTTTTTTAAAAAAAGATACATATATAGAAATATTTAAATTGCACACTGTAAGTTAACAAAATAGTTATGATATTGTCTTCTTTAGATAATGGTTTCTAATATAGGAACAAGACCAGCAGTTTTGAGGGAAGGGGAAAGTTGATTATATTGATGCTGGTACTTGACTATTACTTTATTTTATTGATCTGGTAAGGATGAAAGGCAAAGTTTACCTTGGTGAGATTTGAACTCGGAACATAAAAAGCTGGAACATTTAAATATTGACTGATTTATATCGTTGTTGTTGTAGTTTAGTTGTTAGCTCTGATTGAGCAGGTTTATGACTAACATGGCCATTGTCTTTTTGTGTATCAGTCTACATCAGGGTTTCCCAAACTTTTTCAAACGTAGAAGCCTTTTTGGTTCAGAAATTTTTGAGGCAATCCCAAAGTCTAATACTGTTATATGGTCGTAATATAAATATACTCCTCTACCTTTCTTCATGGAACCCCAGACATTCATTTGTGGAACCCACTTTGGGAACTACTGGTCTACATTATCCAATTTCTCCTCTTTTATTTAAGATATGGTGTGATTTGAGGGAGATTTGGTTGCTAACTCTAGCAAGTTGGGAGACCATTTAAGTGCTCCCTCAGTTTATTTCATTAAGTTGTTTGCTGAAATTCTTCTATTCTGTTATTCACTATCTCTATTTATTTACATCAAGGTATCATCATTGTCATCATTATTGTCATTGTTATCATCGTCATCATTTTATGTCTGCTTTTCCAAGCTAACATGGGTTGGATGGGTTGTTAGAGACCAAGTCGGTACTTAATTGGAGCAGTGTCCTCTTTACTCAATACATTCTGTGAACTGGGAGCATTTTATGAGAACACTGGCATTAAGGAAGTTGTTATATCCTTAATATGACTGAAAAATCTTCTCTACCCATATTTTCAGCATGGAAAGTTGGATGTGAAAACTATAAGGATGATGATGGTGATGAGATATCAATAGTACTGAGTAAATGACTGTAGGTTAGATCAATATGTGGTTTCTGTTTAAGATTCTGATCAATGGTGACTCCTAAAAATTTTTAATAATCTACATATTCTGTTCTGTTACTGTCAATTTGAAGCTGTGAAGATTGAGTCTAGGAAATGTGTTGATGATAATGTTGATGGTGGTGGTAGTGCTAATGATGGTCATTTTGATGGGGATGGTGGTAGTAGTCTAATGCTAGTAATTTTAGTGATGGTAATAATGATGGAGGAAGTAATACTAATGATGGTGATGGTGGTGCTGATGATGGTAATGATGGTGATAGTGGTGGTGATAATAAAAGAACATGTACTTATTTTCTGAGATGTTGAGCAAGAGCATATTTTCCTATTATTCTATAAGCCTGTTGCATTTAGGTGCATAGTGTTAATTGTTGTTTAATAATAAGTGAAATTATCCTGTTATCTACTTAAAGTATAATACTTAAGATGAAATACTAGCTGGAGTTTCATGTCCAATTTAGACTATAGTTTTATAGTATGCCTGTTAATCCTTTTATGAATTCTTTCTACTCAGCAATTTCTATTGTGATTTGCTGGATGACTGCAAGGTTAGCTCATCGGAAAGTTAAACCAGACAGCTTTGTTTACTCAAGCTGCTACAAATATTTCTTATATTATTTTATTCTTTTACTAAAAGTAAACATTGTGAGAGACCATAAGTTATAGTGTTTAGCAATCAATGGTAGACAATGTAAGGTTTGAGAGGACTCTTCAGTCTGGCCAATACACTCTGTAAAATGTTAGTGTTGGTTCCACGATAAAATACACTCAGTCCAGTCTGTAAAGTGGTAGTGCTGGTGTCTTGAAAAATACACCAATATATTTTGTTAGCTAATAGTATTAGTGTCATGAAAAAAATGCGCCCAGTATGCTCTGTAAGGTAACTAGCATTGTAGAAATCATGCCAAATATAAAATGTAACAACCAAGATTGGTTGCTCTGATCTATCTAGTCTCAGGCTGTGATAAACTTTTTAACCCATACCAGCATGGGAAGTAGGCATAAAATGATGATAATAATTGATTTCAGTTATGTAAACCCCCCACCATACACACCATCATCTTACAGCTACTTCCCATGCTGGCATGAGTTTTATATATATATCCTCTGGTGTCACACAGTAATACAGAAGACCCGACTTCCCATGGGTACAAGCTGAAGCATATAGACTATATGCCCCACCCCCTCCCACTGCAAAGTGGTCGTGGAGGTGCCACGGCAAAAAAAGCACCCAGCCCACACTTTAATGTGAATGTGTAGGCACCATGGAAAAAAAGCTCCCAGCACTCACTGTAAATGAGGTTAGTGTTAGGAAGGGCATCCAGCTGTAGAAATCAAGCCAGAATCAGTTCCCGTATGAGCAAGACAAGGTCAGCCGACTGGACACTGCCCACAACAGGACAACCCGTCTAACCCATGCTAGCGTGGAAGAACGGACATAAAACGGTGATGATGATGACACACACACACACAGCTTGTGTAGTTTCTGTCTGTGAAATTCCACTTAGAAAACATTGCTTAATCCAAGACTATAATAGAAGACGCTTGCCCAAGGTGCCACATAGCAGGACTGAATCCAGACTTAAGGAGTTTGTTTCACAACCATTTAACTACACGGACATGTCTGCATCTAATTTATTATTTAACTTTAAATAGAACAGCTAAGTATCAGGTTACAATATTTTGATCCTAACTAAATCTATTTTGTTTGGGTGCTACAATTGAAAATTAGTTATTACAAATAGAAATTAAGAATTTAAAGTAGGTTAACTTATGTGGCTCATTTACATACAGAAATTCTTTGAATTTTTCATTTTCTTTTGTAAGTATATAATGTCATATTACATATTATAGTAATTGGTTGTCATGGAAACATTGACTTGGTAAAATCTGCATAATTGTTGCAGTTGTGAGTTTGTTTGACACATTTTCTGTGGACATTTGAGCTGTCTGTTGTATGCTGTTAGTGTGGTGTGTAACTTGGGGAGATTCAAGTCAGTCTCTTTGGGTAGTTTGCTGCAGTCCGTCTTTGACTGAAGCAGAGACATTCTAAATTTTAGATTTTTTTTAATTTAAAGAAATATTTGATCAGCACAAGCATGGCTACAGAAGCAGACTGGATCTTAAAACTAGCTGGACATTCAGACAACACTGACTAACAGATTGCTGACTGCTGAGGTAATAATGATGGAAGTTGGTTTTCACTACTCAGCTAACGCATATAACATTTTCGAATCAATATTTGCGCAGTGGATATAACATTCAGTTTTTTTAAACCCAGCTCAGTGGCCTAGCTACAGTATGCCTCTATGTGGTTGTGTGGCTAAGGAATTCACTTTGCCAGCATGTGGTTTCTGCTTAGAACCCAGTATGTGTTACATTGGATGTTTCCTGCCTCAAGACTACTAATGTCTTCTCAGTGAATTTGGTAGATGGAAACTATAAAGAAGCCCATCATATGTGTGTGTATATATTATTATTATTATTTTTATTCAATAAGCAGTGGTGGATTGGCAGTATCTGTAGCGAGTCGGACGCCATGCTTTCCAGCATAGTTACGTCCCTTTATGGTCTGAGTTCAAATCCCACTGAGGTTTACTTTGCCTTTCATCCTTACGGGGTCGATAAAATAAAGTACCAGTAATGCACTGGGTAATTGCTGGCCTTGTGCCAAAAGTAGAAACAATTATTGTTGTTGTTTGAGTCTCATTGATGTTATTTAACTGGAAAGTTTGTTGAAATGAATATCAAGCCGTTACCTGCAGCCTCAGACATTCAGGACGTATCAGAGGCTTCTTGCTGTTCCCAGCAAGCATGCCTTTTGAAGTGTTCCAAAAAGCGGGGCTGGACTAATCTTCTTTAACCATCCTTGGAAACTCTTTGAGATAGTACCTAGTGCACCTATGACAATCGGGATGACCTTGATTTCATGGCAGTTCCAAAATTCTTTTTAACTCCCACTTTAAATCCTGGTATCGGTTAATTTTCTCCCTCTCCTTTTCTTGCACTCTCGTGTCAAATGGGCAGGCTACATCTACAATCAGGCACGATCTTTTTTCCTTGTCCAAAACCACCAGGTCAGGCCTATTGTGTTCTAATTTCTTGTCCGTCTGTATCCTAAAATCCCATAGCACCTTCACCTGATCGTTTTCTATCACTGACTCTGTCTTATGCTCATACCACTTCTCAGAATGCGGTAAATTGTTTACTTTGCATAGATGCCAGTAGATCACCCTGCCTATCACATCATGTCTCCAGCCTTTATAGTGAGTCTGGGCTAGGTGTTTACACTCAGATAGAATGTGAGCCACAGTCTCCTCTCTCTCTCTCCACAGATCCCACACAGTGAGCTAGCCACCTCCTTGTCAATATGGTGTTTCACCCACTTCGTTCTGAGGGCTTGCTCTTGCGCAGCCATTAGCATTCCTTCTGTAGCTTTTTTAAGGTCTCCTCTTTTTAACCAGTTCCATGTCTGTGGATCTCTGAATTCCGTTTTCTCAAAGAAGATGCTATGAAGGGATTTTTCATGGAGGTTGCTCTTCCTCCTTGTTGTTATTTCCTCCTTGGACATCCCCTGGTCTATTGTCTTCTCCTTCAGTACAATTTTGAGCATTGGCTCCCTACTGTCAGTCACATATTTGTGCAGGTTGTTTTTCTCCATCTGAACACAGTCCTCTATGCTGATAAGACCTCTTCCACCTTCAGATCTCTTTAAGTAGAGTCTATCGACATCACTCCTCTTGTGGAACATGTTGTAGATAGTCAATAGCTTCCTAGTCTTCCTATCCATTTCTTTTTGTTCAGCAACATTCCATTTCAGAATTACCACACTGTACCTAATAATAGACACAGCTCGGGAATTTACTGCACTTAAATTCCTACTATTTAGGTGTGATTTTAATACGCTCCTTCCTCTCCTTATGTACTCAGATCTTATCAATTCCTTCATTTTTTTGTTCTTGATGTCATCTGCCTCCAGAACACCTAAATATTTGTATCCCTCTTCAGTGTCAATTTCCTTTATCATCTCACCTGTTGGTACCTGGATTCCGTTGCTTCTGCTCAATTTACCCCTCTTCATCACTAGAACTCCACATTTATTAATACCAAATTGCATACATATATCATTGCTGAAAATACGGACAGTGTCAACAAATACATCCAACTCCTTCTCACTCTTCCCAAAGAGTTGAAGATCGTCCATGAAGAGGAGGTGATTGATGGTAAGCTCTCTTCTTCCCAACTTGTATCCTGCTCTCACTTTTTGCAATATAACGGACAGGGGTATTAGGGCAAGGACAAACAACAGAGAGGACAAACTATCTCCCTGGAAGATACCTCTCTTGATCTTCACGCCTCCCAAGGATTCTCCACCTGATAACTCTGTTTCCCAGGACTTCATACTTTTGCTCAACAACTGTCTGAGGTTATCTGCCACCTTGTGCCATTCTGAGTTCAAATCCCGACGAGGTTAACTTTGCCTTTCATCCTTACGGGGTCGATAAAATAAAGTACCAGTAATGCACTGGGTAATTGCTGGCCTTGTGCCAAAAGTAGAAAGTTATCTGCCACCTTGAAGATCTCTAGGCTTTTGGTTTTCCAAGAATAAGGTACCATGTCGAATGCCTTTTTGTAATCTATCCATCCCATGGCAAGACCAGTGTGCCTCCTCTTGCAATTCCTCATTACCATCTTATCAATAAGTAACTGGTCTTTTGTACCACGGGACTTTCGGCATCCTTTCTGTTCGTCTGGTAACAAGTTGTTTATGTGGAGATGATGGTAGATTTCCTCAGACACAATGCTTAAGTTTCCACATTACGGACACACATGTGATAGGCCGATAGTTGGTAGATCATTACCCTTGATTCAGTCTTTCATTACCAGAACTGTGGTATCTTTTGTCAACCACTCTGGTACTTCACCCGACATCAAGCAGTCATTGAACATGGTTGTCAGTTTCAGGTGGAGGGATGTTATATTTTTAATCCAATACCCTTGCACACCATCTGGGCCTGGTGATTTCCAGTTGGTTAGTTTTTTGGCCTGCCCTTTAAGAGTGTCAACTGTGATACTCAAATCGGGTTGTTGGTGTGCTTGTTCGCTAATCTCCTTTTGAACTGTCTCAATCGACACTGCCTGACTATTATGTTCAACATCCTGCTCCCATATTCCTCTCCAGAATGTCTATCTGTTCCGCCTCAGGGATCACATCGTTGCCTCTTTCTTTCCCTTCAAGCTGTCCAAACAACATCTTCTGGTTGTTGTCAAACATGCGGTTCTGTTTATTATTATTATATTTATTATCATCATTATTATTATTATTATCCGCTCAGGGTGAGCAGAAACCAGAGTTTCCAACATTGTTGGCCCTGTGCCTAAATCAAAAACCATTGGTGGATTGGCAATATTGGTAGAGCGTCGGACGCCATGCTTTGAAGCATAGAGTTAGAGCCCTTTATGATCTGAGTTCAAATCCTGCCGAG
>CAXHJY010000320.1:10000-32500 GCA_964016885.1 Eledone cirrhosa | reverse complement strand
GGACGCCAACTTTTACGCTAAACTCTTCACTATATTCGTTGTTAATTCTAACCTTGCTGACTGTTTCTTTATACATGGCTTGTATAGAACTCACAAGCCATTCGTCGACACCTAGTTTTCTAAGGGCCCACCAGATAATGGAACGGGGGACTCTGTCGAATCCTTTCTCCAAGTCGACAAAAGCTAAGTAGAGGAGTTTACCTTTAGCTAGGTACTTCTCCTGTAGTTGTCGTACAATGAAAAGAGCGTCTGTGGTACTTTTGCCTGACACAAACCCGAACTGCATTTCATCTAGGTCAATTCTCTCTCTGATTAGTTGCGCTATTACTTTTTCCGTGACCTTCATGACCTGGTCGATTAATTTAATGCCTCTATAGTTACTCCTATCTAGGGCATCTCCTTTACCCTTATAACAGTTAACGATGATGCTGCTATGCCAGTCCTTCGGAACAACCCCATTCTGTACGACTTGGTTAACTATCCGGGTGACCATGGTGTGTCCCACCGTGCCAGATACCTTCAGCATCTCAGCAACTATTTCCGAAGGCCCAGCCGCCTTACCCGTCTTCATATCCTTGATTACCTTACTTATTATACTACCCTCGACTAACACTGCTGGTCCCGACAATATCACGGTTTTCCTTGACACATTGCCTAGCAATCCTGAACACTTCACGTTTTTGGTCCTCGCGTTGTAGAACATGCTTGAACTTTCTTTCCTCCGCTTCCCTTCTTGCGAGGTACACTTGTCTCCTAGCTTCCCTCCTGGCCACTTGATAGTCTTCTCTACTTCCCCCATCCCGCCATACTTTCCAAGCCTGCTTTTTGGCCTTAATTGACCCCTCCACCTTACTGTTCCACCACCATGTTACTCTCCTCCTGCCTACAGGCCTGCTCCAGCCACAGACTTCGTCCGCCGCCATCAGCAGGTTTGCTTTCAGAAATTCCCACTGTCCCTCTATATTGTCCGACTCTAAATGCTCTTCCTTACTGTCGAAAGCATCAAGTAATATGCTTTGAAATTTATTTCTGGCTGTGGGGTCCTTTAGCTTCCATATTTTTCTCCTGAGGATAGTCCTCTTCTGCTGTCGAGTACGTCTCGTCCTGACTATGAGGTCGCTAATTATCAGTCTATGTTGGGAGGTGCATTCTTCATGGGGGAGGGATTTAGTGTTTACAACAGACACTCTGTCACGTCTTCTGGTAAGGATATAATCTACCTGGCTTGTGTGTTCCCCGGATCTATAGGTGATCAGGTGATTGTCACGTTTTTTGAAGTTAGTGTTACAGATAGTTAGGTTATTTACATCACAGAATTCCAGGATTCTGGAGCCTTCCTCATTTCTAGTACCAAACCCATAGCCTCCATGGATTTCGTCGTAGCCGTCACAATGTTGTCCAACGTGACCATTTAGGTCGCCTGCAATAATTATATAGTCACTGTCGGATATTTTGGAGGTAGTTAGCATCAGTGTCTCATAGAATCTGTCTTTTATAGTGCCGGGCAGTCCGGATTGGGGTGCGTACGCAGATATTACTGTCACCGTAGTTCTATTGAGGAAAAGTCGTATTTTAATTATTCTGTCGTTCACTCTATTTACGTCTATTATCTTATCTGCCCACTTTTCTGCTACCATGATTCCTACTCCACCCAGCCCATCGTCGTTTCCCACCCAGAAAAGCTTATAACATATGCATATATAATATATATACATATATAATATATACATATATAATATACATATATAATATACATATATAATATATATACATATATAATATACATATCTATATACATATATAATATATATATATCATCATTCATCATTTCATTTTACGTTCACTTTTCCCTGCTTGCAAGGGTGGGACGGGAACTGATTTTGGCTTGATTTCTACAGCTGGATGCCCTTCCTAACACCAACCTCATTTACAGTGAGTGCTGGCTGCTTTTTTGCCATGGCGCCTACACGTCCACTTTGCAGTGGAATGATAAGGAACCCAGTCCCTATCATCTCATTTCTACAGCTGAGTAAACTGGAGCAATGTGAAATAAAGTGTCTTGCTCAACGAAACAACACATCACCCGGTCTGTGTACCCAAGATTTACATTGTGTACATCGTATGAAGTTTATGCCTACTCCTTTTCTTCATATTAAGCAGGGTCACTTTCCTGAAGGAATCAGGACCCTATTTTCTTTCTTACCCACTAGCACTTTAGTTTTGGCAAAGTTTACTCTCAGATACACACACACACATAACATTTTCAGTATCATTAGATTTCAGGATAATATGGCTTAAACTCAGTCTTTGGCTACATATGACACCATTCTGTTATTATCGAGATGTACTTGCATTTTTATTTGTCATACCTCTGGTGTTATGACATTTCTTATATGTAGATATTGTATTTGTTATTTAATAGGAAATAAAAATATATTATCACCCAACTGTTTGTATAGTTGTTGACTGGACTGTTTAAAATAAGATATGGAAAGAGTTGTTAATCTCTCTCTCTCTCTCTCTCTCTCTTTCTCTTTCTCTTTCTCTCTCTCTCTCTCTCTCTCTCTCTCAAATCCTTGGTAATGTATTTTTCAAGATATTATTGACAAACATTGCTAGGATTGTCTTAACATTCAATCTAAGGAAATGTGTGTTCCTTCCACCTTGCTAGGATTGTCTTGAGACTGAATGTAAGGAAATGCTGGTATTGTCTTTATAGCATTCAATAAGACATATTGTGTGTTCCTTCTACATTGCTGGTATTATCTTAATATATGACATGTATTCCTTCCACATTGCTGGTATTATCTTAATATATCACATGTATTCCTTCCACATTGCTGGTATTATCTTAATATATCACATGTATTCCTTCCACATTGCTGGTATTATCTTAATATATCACATGTATTCCTTCCACATTGCTGGTATTGTCTTAATAGTATTCAATGAATGGAAATACCATAGGTTGCTTCCATATTGCTGCTGCTTCTTTAGTTCTTTCTGCTCCCTCTGAAGTATTGTGTGATAAGAGATTTCTATCTTGCATGGCTTCAAGCTCTATCAGTTGTCTGTTCACAGGCCAGGCCCATGAATGCCAGGTTTTCCTCCACAAACCTTGACTAGGTCATAACAGGTCTGCCTTGCTTCATATGTCCCCCTGGCCTTCTGGCATCTATTTGAGGGAGGTCCCTATCAGTCTCTTCTTGGGCATGTGGTCAAGCATCCTCCACCATCTTATGGTGATTATTATAAGGGAATGTCATGGGTTCCTTACAAGACACTCTACAGAAATAGAGGATCTCCATGTTGTAGGTGTTGAGGATATTTGTCAATTGTTATCCAGGTTTTTATTGTAAATCATCATCATCATTGTCATCATCACAACCATCTTCACCATCATCACCACCCTTGTCATCGTCATTATCATCATCATGGTCAACATCACCACCATCATCACTATCAACAGCCATCATCACAATCAGCATTGTCATCATCATCATCGTCATTACACTGATTTTTTTTTTCATGCAATCATGGGTTGGACAAGCTTATTGGAGCAGTTTTTTTTCTGTGGTCAGAGGCCTTTCCAGATGCCGACCCATACTTCATAAGTATAATATATATTGCTCATCTTGGTTGAACTTTTCTGCAGGACATATTGTTTACAAAGAACACAACAAATGTTGCTACTTGCTTTAAACAGTGTCAATATTACGATGCATCTGGAAACAGACACACATACACATTCATATATTAATGATGGGTTGTATATTTATAGTTATTTAAGTGAAAACAAACATTTACTGATGTGGTGACACGATATTTGTGATAGTCATATTATATGTGTGTGTGTGTGTGTGTGTGTGTGTGTATATATATATCACCGTATTTTTTGACTAAAGAAATTTTAGTCAGAGAAATGGAAAAAGATGAGTATTGACGTACATGGGAGTCGAACCCACATCTTTGGTTATCCAGACCACTGTGCTACCATTACACCAAAGATGTGGGTTTGACTCCCATGTACGTCAATACTCATCTTTTTGCATTTCTCTGAGGGTTCTAAACCCCACTATCGGGCTAAAATTTCTTTAGTCAAAAAATACGGTGAAAGCTTATATTTTCTAATTTCAAACTTGCTCGCTGTTTCAAAACATACTTACTTGTCATATATATATAGAAAGAGAGAGAGAGAGAGAGATTTTGTATATCTAAGTATATATGGTATGTTTATAAATATTATAAATAAACATTGTGAAAACCACAGCTAGGAATAGAAGACTGGCAGTCAGCGCGCCCAAGCAGTGTCCAGGGGAAGCAAGGGGGATAATTGTCTATGCATTTCGAACTTAATGGTTCACATCAGGACAATGCTTTCCTCTTCCTACTGCTGGACTTTGAAACGGATGAAAATATATAATTTTTTCATCTTTGTAAATAGACTTATTAGCCTCATTACATATGAAGCTTTATAAGTTGGTTCAACTTGAAATAGAATTAGAATTTAACTTTGACATATCTGTATACAATTATATATATATATATATATACACACACACACATTTATTCATACAATTATCATCTTCAGATTCTCTCTACTAAATTCATTTACAAAGCATTGGTAGGCCCAAGGCTATAGTAAAAGTTATTTACCCAAGGTGTCACACAGTGGAATGCCACCTGAAACTTCATGGATGCAGAATGTACTTCTTAACCAGACAGACAAAACATCTTCTAAATATGTTGTTTATCAAATAGCTGCCTTATTTAGAAGTCTATCCAGTTGTAGATTGATAACAAATTAGATTATTTTTGTAAACTATATTTGGTAGTTCTATTTTTAATTCAGAAATTTTTTTAATTTAATATATTGATTTCTTAAATGAAAATGATAAATTGTTTATATATATCATCATCATTTTACATCAGCTTTCCATGCTGGCATGGGTTGGATGAATTGTCATGGCCCATGACCAGATGGCTTGGAGTATCCTCAACATGCTCATATAATGCATATTTGGCAATGGTTTCTGCAGCAGGATACCCTCCTTAATGCCAACGATCTTATAGAGTTACTGGGTGTATTTTATCATGGCACCAACACTAGAGGGCTTGTATTATACTTAGCCCCTGTATTGTCTCTATTTGATTGCCAGCACTGTAGCCTCCAGTCTCTCACCATGTTTACTTTTAGTGTTGTAAGGTGTATGTATGTGTGTTTGTGTGCATGTGCGTTTGTCTTGGGTTCAATCAGGGATAATTACAGTAAGTAAGGTACTCAATACATTAGAGTGTAAATGTCATGTTTAGTATAGAAATGGCTTCTACAGTACGAGAACTGTTTCATTCTAAAGAAATCATCAGCCTTTTCTGATGATTTCTTTTTAATGAAACAGTTCTAGTCCTGTAGAAGCCATTTCTATATTACACATGATATATATATATGTGTGTGTGTGAGGGCCAGCTGAAAAGATGATAGGCTGACCAAGATACTCTCATGGAATGACCAAATGAGGTTTATTTTCAACAGTCCCTGGAAAGAAACAATGCAGTTATTAATAAGAAGAGTTCAAATTAATGTGTGCAAGATTTCACAGCTCTAACATCACTTCTTTATAGTCAGCCTAGGAACTTTTCAGCTCAGCCTCGTATACCTTGTCCATTATTTTACTTGTTCTATTCTATCTCAAATTTAGCTGTCATGAAGAATGTTTGATAATAATTGTTTCTACTTTTGGCACAAGGCCAGCAATTACCCAATGCATTACTGGTACTTTATTCTATCGACCCCGGAAGGATTTGATAATAAGGTTTGATAATAATGAAATTCATTTAATCAGCTTGTTACTGATGATCTATGTTTTGTAAGATCATTCTAGAAACAATTAGTTTATTTATTTTAGTCACTGTCACTTTGGTTAGAATTGCAGTCACTAAAACAAATGATCCTTGTAATATAGCTTCCCAAATCCGGTCGATCTTTGGAGTTGTACTAAGACTTTTGTTGTATTCCACTGATCCATCATTAATAGCTGTTTAAGGTTTTATGATTGTGGGGATGATAATGAGGATGATGTTGATAAAATGGTTTGTGAGGACTCAATTGTCTTAAAAACAATGACAACCTCCCTAGTACTGGTTCTATTAAAAGCTGCATCCAATGCACTCTGTAGAATGCAGAAATATAAGTGAGATGTGACTCCCAGGCTGTCTGAGAGATCAGGAGCCACGATTAAGTTTTTATGTGATCTGTGATAACCCGTCCAATCTTTGATAGCAGGGAAAACAGGCATTAAATGATGATGTTGATAACTATGATGATGACCACTATGATTGCTATGATGATGATTATGATAGCTATGATGATGATTATGATGTTGACAGTGATGATGATGACTGATGTTGGCAATGATGTTTTCTATGTTGAGGGTTGATGATTATTATATTGACAAGGATGATGGTTATTTTGTTGATGAGGATGATGACTAATATGTTGACAATAATAATAACAGTTCTTTTGTTGTGTTTCTAGGTGCTAATGACAATTGCTACTCCTTGGCTGCATGAACTTGTTGCATACTATTACTGCTAAGCGGGACAGTTCACCTGCTCTCAAGAAACTACAGGCAACATGTCAAGACTCTACCAGTGGTACTTGTCCTGTCACATATTCCAAAGAAGAACTGAAGGAAAAACTCTCTGCCATACAGTTTCGGGTCACTCAGGAGAAGGGCACAGAGAGGTATGTTTATATTTTATCATTTCTTAAATATATATTGAGGTAAAAAGCTTGCCGAACAAAGGGCTAAGAGGACTCTCTAGTTGTCTCAAGGAACAACATTTCTAGTGTTGAGGAGATAAAACACCCCCAGTAAACACTGTAAAGTGGCTGGTTATAGGAAAGGCATCCAGTCATAAAAGAAAACTCACCAAACAAAGGGTCAAGAGGACTCTTCAGTTGTGTCAAAGATATGGCAACCTCCCTAGTGCTTGTGCCACAATAAAATGTACCTTGTGCACCTTGTTGAATGTAAGAATGTTTGTGAGATATACCCTCTGGCGTGTCAGAGAGATAAGTAACCCTGATTAAGTACTGACATGGTCTGTGATGACCCATTCAGCAATTGCTAGAAGGGAAAATGGATGTTAAATGATGTTGATAGGCAGGCATAGCCGTGGGATTAAGGAGTTTGCTCCACAACCACATGTTTCAGGTTCACTCTCACTCAGTAGCATTTCGTGCTAGTGGCTTGTATTGTAGTCTCGTTCAGACAATACTAACATGGAAAAGCAGATATAAAACAATGATAATGATGATGATTTAGTTCCTCCTATACAGCCATCCTGTACATCAAGCACCCAGAATCATCACTAATCATTCCAATTCTGTTCAGGACAACCATTTCAAAGATGTTCCAGATACATCTCCAGAAATAGCACCACCATAGAAACAACAGACTAAATCCTCTATTTTTTCATCTAAAATATTCCCTGACTCTAAGATGTTACTGGTACCTAGATATTAAAATACCAACTCAAGATAGAGGATATGAACTTGTTTTTACAGAGACATTTGTAAACCACATAAATGTTGTTCAACGTAAAACATATTGAAGTGTTTCTTTTTTTTATATATAAGAAAAGCCACTTCCTAGGTGACATTTGTCTATGATGATTATTTAGGGTGTAATAACCAATGAGTCAATAAAATTGAAATGTCAACTGGATGAAGGGGTGGGCTGGTTGGACGATAATGATAATTAACAGTAGGAAGAGTCAGTATTCAGGATGTGATTAGCAATTATAAGTGGGACATTATTGCTAAATCTTATAAGTCACTTGTCTCTTATACTGTATTGTGTATATGTGGTTTAGAGTAGGTATACCAACCCTGTGTGTCATATGAGGTGAATAAAAGAGTTGGCACCAAGAAGGGCATCTGACAATAAAACATTGCCTCAAAAAGGACCCCATGAGAAGCATGAAGCCTGTCAGAGGGGGCTGCAAAATTAACCCCTGTTCTAGCAGGGAAATTGGCCTCAAAACATTTTTTCCGTACATGGGTGAAGAAGTGCTAAGTAATCCCAGTGGAAGAAAGACCTGGGCGGAAGTAGTGAAATCTGATCTCAAATCACTGTAGCTCACAGAAAATAATGACAAAGGAATACAAGTGGAGAGATGCTGTAATCAGACAGACCAGTCCAACCCATGTAATTGTGGCACAGCAGATGTAAAATGATGATAATGATGAGTTTGTTTTATTTGTTGGAACAATTATTTTTGTTTATCATCAATGTCATTATCATCATCATCATTATTATGTCTGCTTTTCCATGATGGCATGAACTGGACAATACTTTTTGATGTAGTATTCTATGGCCAAATGTCCTTCCTAAAACGAACTCTTACTTAATTGTATGGCACCCTGCTCTATCTAGGGAAATGGCTCTAAAACATTTGGTGTATTTTTTCTGTAGGTAGGATGGTTTATTTGCTGAAACAATTATTTTTGTTTATCATCATCATTGATTTTATGTCTGTATTTTCATGCTGGCATGGGTTGGATGAGATTTGTTGTACAGTATTCTATGGCTGGATGCCTTTTTTGATACCATTACTAAGTATCATAATATATTCTAATGATCTTCACCAATTGAACTACTAAGAAATTTGTTGTAGTATTATATATATATAATAGCAGAATGCCCTGACATTGCTCGGGATTCTAAACATAGATTGGGATGTTTATCCCTTCTTTCTGAAACAGTTTTGTCGTATGTTCACCAATTAATGCAGAAGTTCTAATAAAAAGTGAAGTCGCCTTGGGTGAATGGGCAAATAATTTTCCATTAAGATTTTTCAAAAGCATATAATTGCGGTCCCTCTCTTTTTTGTTGTTGTTGTTTTTGCTGCTGTTGGTGTGATAGCAGCCGCTGGTCGTACTACTAACACAGTCTCGTCCTTCTTCAGCCAATCGTGTATATCCCCTTCTGCCTCGTCTACCTAAAAAATGATTGTAGCACCTCCTTGTACACAATGTTCCTTGTTCTTCCGTGTCGGTCATATGCAAAGAGATTTGTCTTGCTTCCCACTCTTGAGCAGCCAACGTATAGTTGCCCGTGTGTAAAACATAAATTAAAATAACAGATTAAAGTTTAAGCAAAGAATCGCTGCTTTCACCCTTAACTGGATCTTCTGAAACTAAAAAAAATCAATCTGTGAATGCAGAAGTAAATATTTCGAAAAACGTTGCAACCGAAGGAAAACAGGAAGACAATACTTTGGTTCGTGAAGACGTTCCCTGGCAATGAACGCAAAATAGCGAAGATAATATGTCAGCAATGAGAACAATATTTGTCGTAATGCAGACAGACAGCCAGACATACAGACAGATATTATAAGGGCGCGACGTTATAGCTATGTATCTATCTAAAAAGACAGACTAAGAAAGATAAAGAGATCGCTAACCGGCACCTAATGCAGTCCCTAGGGCATTGAAAATTTGAAATATTTTTAGCTCAAAACACTCACAGGACCATAAGTATTACACGTGTAAAGTTTGAAAAAACTCGGTTGGGTGGTTCTCGAGTTTTAGGGAGTCAGACAGACATTTTCTGTTTTAGATATATAGATATATATACACACTTCATTTTTGAATTTGTTTTGCAAGTTTTCTTATCTGAAAACGTGTGTTGAAATAGATATTGTTATACTTTGGGAAGGTCATGCTGCCAATAAAAACACACGCACCTGTTGGTTTTCACTTCAATTTATTATAAATTTCCAGTTGGTTGGTTAGTTCAATAACCGGATGGTTGTTTATATTGTCAAAGCTCTTTTGTGATGAAAGAGCTTTGACAATATATAAACCATCCAGTTATTGAACCAACCAACCAGAAATTTATAATAAATTATATATAAGCCTGAAATTATATATAGATAGAACCAAAGGTGATGCTATGGCTACAGAAATAAAAAAAAAATTGACATTTTCAAAAAGTTGTGAATTGAGGCTAGACTGATTTTTTTTTTTTTTTTTTTTTTTTTTTTATTTATTGATTTTTTTTTTTATTATTTTTTTTTTTATTTTATTATTTTTATTTATTTATTTATTTATTTTTTTATTTTTTTTTTTTTACTATTTACTCAGGGAGGAAAAGGCAATGCTGATGACCCTTTTCAGAGCCTCTGAGATTTGAGTGAGAGAGGAAGGAAGGTATCCTCAAATCAAAGACCTGGTTCAAACAGTATGGTAAATGTACCCAAGGACCAGGTTGTAGTGTTAAACTAAGTAATGGATAGAGTCTACCTTCCAAGTAGGCCACAACAGGATTTGCACTCAGAATGCATTGAGCTAGAGCTATAATGATTTAATAATGATGCCAATCCTCTATTCAAGACTGGTATTATATTTTATTGACCCAGAAAGAATGAAAAGCAAATTTGTCTTTGGTGAGATTTGAACTCAGAGCTGATTTTAAGCAAATTTGATGTCAAAAATGAAGTTATGAAATATATTTAAAACATTACAATGGTTGACTGTTTAGTTCATAATAGTAAGGTTAAGGATTAAATCTCTGAACTGAGTGGTGCATTGTGCCCTTAAGCAATTTCATGTTGCTTTAGTTCATTCGGCTGGCAAAAAATGTGCATCAGCGTTATCTGGGGAGTTAACTCTCTCCTGGCCTGACTGGCGTCCCATCCAAAGGAGAGTCAGGTATTTTCAGTCACATTACCAATGAAATTGGGATAAACTGATGCCTAATGAGCTTCTAACTTTGAATGGGACTTATTTTTTTACTTTTAAACAAATAAATGACATTTTTTCATTGACATTTTTGTTGTTGTTATTAATGATTGTTTCAATCTTGCATTTGTTTCTCTTTATTAGGGCCTACTCTGGCAAGTTTCTTAGTTGGAATGAAGAAGGAATATTCACATGTGTTGTTTGTAGCAATAAACTTTTTACTTCTGATACTAAGTTTCACTCTGGGTGTGGCTGGCCCTCCTTTACAGATGTCATTGAAAAAGGCAATGTCACCTTTAAGGAAGACTTCAATCATGGTAAGTCTATTTTGTAGCTTTTTTGCAGTATAGTCAGGGATGGTAGGTTTGATTCCATGACCTTTTTTGGTCACTTCTTTTTTCGTCTTGAAGGGTTTTCACCCTAGTTCATAAGCTATATTATAGCAACTCCACACATGAGCACACCACTCTTTTTATTAAATATATTATATATATATACATATATATATATATATACATATATATATTATTATTACGCAATAGAGATTGCCTAATTTCAAGAAATGAAATCTTCTCACTTTGTCCACATGTCTGGAAACACCTCTTGTATAACTACAACGCTCCAGATTGAATAACAACATTCTAATTTTCTAATCAACTCGAACATTTTATTCCGGACATTCACAATTATCTCCCTTACACCTTTCGCCTGTGGTTTTGTATCGCTTGGGTGAAGTGACCATTTCTGCGCATGCGCATTCATATGGTTGTTCTTCCTGTTCTGTATAACCATTACCAGTCCGAGCTGAAGATCAGCATAAGGTGAAACAATTGTTCTTGATATGGTGAACTAATTGTTGTGTTACTACTTATCTATATATATATATATATATATATATATATATATATATATATATATATATATATACACACACACACACACACACACACACACACACACACACACACACACACACACACACACACACACACACACACACACACACACACACACACACACACACACACACACACACACACACACACACACACACACACACACACACACACACACACACACACACACACACACACACACACACACACACACACACACACACACACACACACACACACACACACACACACACACACACACACACACACACACACACACACACACACACACACACACACACACACACACACACACACACACACACACACACACACACACACACACACACACACACACACACACACACACACACACACACACACACACACACACACACACACACACACACACACACACACACACACACACACACACACACACACACACACACACACACACACACACACACACACACACACACACACACACACACACACACACACACACACACACACACACACACACACACACACACACACACACACACACACACACACACACACACACACACACACACACACACACACACACACACACACACACACACACACACACACACACACACACACACACACACACACACACACACACACACACACACACACACACACACACACACACACACACACACACACACACACACACACACACACACACACACACACACACACACACACACACACACACACACACACACACACACACACACACACACACACACACACACACACACACACACACACACACACACACACACACACACACACACACACACACACACACACACACACACACACACACACAGTGGATATTAAAGTGATGATGATATATATATCATCATTGTTTAACATCCACGTTTTCATACTTACATGGGTTGGATGGGTCTTTTTTGGCACAGCATCCCTCCACTCATCACATTCCTTTATCATAGTCTTATATAACCCAGCACCAATAACTCACACAACCAACACACTATGCAAGCCACCACATACCCAACACTGAGATATACAATACCAATTACGGAGTATATACGAAACACTGACTACTCAACAAAATAACACAACTCAATCATGCAGTGTGAAGAAGTTAAACCATCTCAACAAAATAACACAACTCAATCATGCAGTGTGAAGAAGTTAAACCATTCATCATCACCATTGTTTAATGTCTGCTTTCCCTGGGACAGTCTATATAGACCAAGTCAGTACTGAAACAGGGCTACTGACCTCCCAGACTGTTGCATGGAACTGCATCCATCTTGCTTATGTATGGTTTTACATTCTAAACCATTATTTTTTTTTTTTTTCAATATAATCTCAAATAATATAATGGAAGTGATTAACAACCAATCGATAGGGAAACAAAATTCATCTCTTATATATATATATGTATATATATATATATATATATATATATACATGTGTGTGTGTGTGTGTGCACATACAACCTCTGAAATATTTCATTAATGCATTCTGTTTTGTTAGGCACATGTTTCTGTTATTTGAACTAATTTCCATAAAATATCCTCAATTCTTCTTAACAAAAGGTTCAATTAATTAGTTTTAGCTTTGTGTGTTACTGTTGTTGCTGATACTATTGATATTGTGGGTTGTTGTACATTGGTATTGTTGCTATTAGCATTGTATTTGTTGTTGTCCTACTGAAATACCTGTTTCATGCTATTCCGCCTCCTACCCTAATTGTTGTCAACCAATGACACACATTCATACCCCATAATCTTTTATCAATGACATCATCATCACTCTTTAATCGTTTCACCTTTCATTCTCTTTATTTTAAAGCTTCTTTATATGACCTTCCACCCCCCCCCCTCTCTCTCTCTCTCTCTCTCATATATATACATATGTGTATATATTAGGAATTCTTTTTTCTGAAGCCTGGAAGCTCCACTTTATTTAAACAAGTACAATGCTAAAAAAACAGAAGTACACTTCCTTTTCATCTATCTATTTACATCAACCTATGCCTGGATGGAAAATGAGGAAAATTGCAACATATACATACTTGTATGTATACACATATGCACATACAGTTTTTCTACATCCATTGAGGATTTTATCTCTCTCTTCCTCTCTATTTCACCCTCTCTCTCTATATATATATACCCTCATTAAAACACTCTAGTAGCTATTCTCTCTCCATCACTCTTCCCTTCAAAGCTCTGGTGAATGCCACCTTCATCACACATGCCATTCTTGTATACTTCGACATTGTTTTTCGAAATACCCCCACGCTGGTCATTATGCTTCTCCCCTAACCCATTTACATTTTCTCTCTCGCTCTCTCTCTCTCTCCCTCTCCCCCCCCCCTCCGGTGGTACAAAGCCAGATTTCTGAAAGGCTGCATGGATTCCTAAATACTTTCAACCTATCCCAGTCATCCATAGATTATTTCTCCACCTGCTGGTATCTGCCTTCCTCAATTTCAAAATGCCCTGTTCACATCATTATTATTATTATTGTTATTATCATTCGCTGGGCCGCAATTTGTATACTTCAACATTGTTTTTTGAAATACCCCTCGTTGGTCATTATGCTTCTCTCTCTGCGAAAGTCATCCCTAACCCCTATCATCACCTCCCTCTTCTCTAATACATTCATTTAGATGTTTATGAAGCTAGGTTATGCATATTTGCCTTGTCCAATATGCCTACTTGCACCGGCTTATTTCCCTCAAATTTCCTATGATGATATACACCGTGATGGCTACCTATCTCACAATTTCCCTCCCACCCCCACTCGCCACCATAGCCTATTCGACCAATCAAACCTCAACCCATTATCAGCCCCAACAAACACTGCCATTACTACAGCTACTACTGCACTCCTAGCCCTTACCAGCCCCAACAAACTCTGCCATTACTATTACTGTCCATTTAGCCCTGCACTAAATAATAATTCTTTTACTGATATCTATAACTTAAGGATAGGTTTTACAAGTCCCTAATGCACACTATTGCCCTAACAAATGACAATGACTTCTTAATCATTGCAAGAGATTTTAACGGACATGTTGGTAAACACTGTAGTCCATGGAGGCCACGGGTTTGGCACAAGAAATGAAGGCTTCAGGCTTCTAGAATTCTGCGACGCCAATGACATGTCGATATGTAACACAAACTTCAAAAAACCCGACAACCATCTGATCACCTATAGATCAGGGGAGCATTTTAGTCAGATAGATTTTATCCTCATCAGAGGGCGTGATAGATGGACGGTTGTAAATGCAAAAGCCTTCCCTGGTGAGGAATGTACCTCCCAACATAACTTAGTTGTCAGCGACCTCACTGTCAAAACTAGACGAACTTGGAAACAGAAGGCAACAGGAGAAAAAAGATCTGGAAGCTGAAAGACCCCTCAGCCAGTAACAGATTTAAAGATATTTTACTCGACGCCTATGACAGTGAAGAAGAACAGATAGACATTCAATGTAGAAGAGCACTGGGAGTTCCTAGAAAATAACTTCCTAAAGGCGACGGACGAGATCTGTGGTTGGAGCAAGACCACAGGGAGGAGGAGAGTGACTTGGTGGTGGAACAATAAGGTAGACGAGGCAGTTAAGGCTAAGAGACGGGCATGGAAAGAATGGAAGAATGGGAAAAGCAGGGTACATTACATAGAGACAAGGGGGGAAGCTAGACGACAAGTATACTTAGCTAGAAGGGATGCGGAGGATAGAAAATTCAAGCATGTTTTGTAACGTGAGGACCAGAAACAGGAGGTGTTCAAGATTGCAAGTTAAAGGTGAGCTTGCCCTCACAAGTGCTGAGAAGAAAGATGCATGGAAGAGCCATTATGAAAGATTAAGAATGCATGGGAAAAAGAGACCCTACCCCAAGTGGACCCTATAGAGGGGCCAGCAGTACAAGTCAGCAGCAGCGTAGTAAGTAAGGCAATCAAAGATATGAAGATGGAGAAGGCAACTGGTCCATCGGGTATAGCTGCCAAGATGCTGAAGGCATCTGGGTCAGTAGTTCACACCATAACAACACGAATTGCTAACCAGTTAATACTAGGTGTCATACCAAAGGATCGGTGCAGCAGCATCATTGTCAACTGCTACAAGGGTAAAGGTGATGCACTAGATAGAGGAAACTATAGAGGTATAAAGCTGATGGACCAGGTCATGAAAGTAATGGAAAGAGTTATAGTGCAGTTGATTAGGGACCGGGTAAAACTAGATGAGATGGAATTTGGGTTTGTGCCAGGAAAAGGCACCACTGATGCTCTCTTCCTTGTTTGTGAGGCAGTTACAGGAAAAGTACCTAGCTAAAAGTAATCCGCTCTACCTGGCATTCGTCGATCTGGAAAAAGCCTTTGACAGTCCCCCGTGCTATAATCTGGTGGGCTCTTAGAAAATTAGGAGTAGATGAATGGCTTGTGAAAGCTGTACAAGCCATGTATAGAGGAGCAGTCAGCAAAATTAGGGTTAGCAATGACTATAGCAAGGAATTTAGCATACAGTTTGGTGTCCACCAGGGCTCTGTTCTTAGCTCTCTCCTGTTCATTATAGTTTTGCAGGCAATAATGGAGGAGTTTAAGACCAGATGCCCATGGGAACTCCTATATGCGGATGATCTCGCACTTATAGCTGAATCTATGGTGGAACTAGAGAAGAAATTCCAAACATGGAAGCACGGACTAGAAAGAAAGGGTCTCAAAGTCAACCTGACAAAAACTAAGGTCCTTGTAAGTAGACGAGAAAACAGAACACAGATCCCCTCAGAGAAATGGCCTTGCTCAGTATGCAGGAAAGGTGTAGGTAGGAACTCCATCCTCTGCCTCAAATGCAAACAATGGGTACACAAGAGATGTAGTGGGATCTTAGGAAGCTTAACTAAGAATGTAGGCTTCATATGTAGCAGCTGCGCTGGGACAGCAAGCTGCAGACGGCCACAGGAAACAAGCACCACCAAACTCTGGGAGGGCTCTGTAGAAACAGTAGACAGCTTCTGCTACCTAGGTGACCGAATTAGCAGGGGTGGGTGTTTGGAAAGTACAATAACTAGGGTAAGAACAGGATGGAAGAAGTTCAGGGAGCTACTGCCACTGCTAGCTGCAAAAGACTTTTCCCTCGAAATGAAAGGCAGACTCTATGATGCATGCATACAAACAGCAATGTTACATGGTAGTGAGACCTGGGCGCTGTCTGTAGAAAACTTGTGTAGATTAGAAAGAAACGAAGCTTGCATGCTCCGATGGATGTGTAATAGTAATATACGCGAACGGCAAAGCATAAATGAATTGAGAGAGAGACTGAGCATAAGAGGAATCAAATGCTGTGTGCAGGAGAGGCGTTTGCGTTGGTATGGACAGGTGATGCATATGAAGGATGACAGCTGCATAAAAAGGAAGCTGATGGAAGCCGTGGTTTGGAGAGACACAAGAAGACCTGGGATGAGGGGATAAAAGCCGACCTTATCCAATTACACCTCT
The DNA here is from genome assembly GCA_964016885.1 of Eledone cirrhosa. Classification (NCBI taxonomy): domain Eukaryota; kingdom Metazoa; phylum Mollusca; class Cephalopoda; order Octopoda; family Eledonidae; genus Eledone; species Eledone cirrhosa. The sequence continues at coordinate 15,337 of CAXHJY010000320.1, read as the reverse complement.
CATGGGCGATGATACACGACCGTGACCTCTGGCGTCACGCAGTAATACAGAAGACCCGACTTCCCACGGGTGCAAGCCGAAGCTGAAGCATATAGACAATATGCCCCCACCCCCTCCCACTGTAAATTGGACGTGTAGGTGCCACGGAAAAAAAGCACCCATCACTCACTGTAATTGAGGTTGGTGTTAGGAAGGGCATCCAGAAATCAAACCAGAATCAGTTCCCGTATGAGCAAGACAAGGTCAGCCGACAGGACACTGCCCACAACAGGACAACCCGTCTAACCCATGCTAGCGTGGAAGAACGGACGTAAAACGGTGATGATGTTGATATCTCCTGTCTCTGATTACTCCCACCCTACCCTCACAGCAGAGAGGGATCTTCCATTGGGACAAAGACCAACAACCTCTCTAGTGTTGGTGCCACAAAACTGCACCCATTACACCCTGTAATGTGGTTGGTGACAAGAAGGAAACCAGGCCTAAAAATGGTTGAGAGGTCCCTTCGGTTGTGTCGTGGTGCTACAATCTCTCTAATGTTGGTGATCTACATGATAAATGCACCAGTACACACTGTAAAGGGGTTGGTGATAGGAAGAGCATCCAACTGTAGAAAGCTTACCAGAAAAAAGGTTAGGAGGACCTTTCAATTGTGTGAAGGACATGAAAGCCTCCTTAGTGTTAGTGATCCACATGATAAATGCATCCAGTACATGCTGCAGAGCAGTTGGTGATAGGAAGTGCATCCAACTGTAGAAAGCTTGCGAAACAAATGGCTGAGAGGACCCTTTAGTTGTGTCAAAGTCATGACAACCTCTCTTATGCTGGTGCATTCAATATAACATGAGACCGTACAGAAGCGAGGTGCACACTCGTTCAACCCTTGCTAGTAGGGAAAGCATATGTTAAACATATATATAACTAAGATTACTCTCTGTTGCAGATTGCTACTGATCACACCAATGGAAATAATTTTACATGAAACAGTATATAAGGCAAATATATTGGGTGTGGCTAATATAGCAGTAAACTAGATGAGACTGACAGTTTTAAAAAAAATATTTTTATAAACTAGATGTTAAGATATTCTGAAAAAGAAAATGCCTTATATTCATACTGTCACCTCCATACTCATTCACACATACATACTCACACACACACACAAGACTACACATCCACATGCCTACACATGCATGTGTAGGTACATACTGATCATTATCATGAGTCCACTTTTACATGCATATATAATAATAATAATAATAATAATAATGAAATATTGTGTACAGTGCTCAGGTGCACTACAACTCATCAAAAAGTGTATATATAGTACATAGGATAATGTACAAACGTCAGGAAAATGAACAGTGCATGAGTCATGATATACACGTGTGCATGTGTATGGAAGGGGTACATCAGATGTACATACACACACACACACGCACACATATACACACACACACATATCTGCATATGCACATCATATGTATATATGTGTGCATATGTGTGTGTCTGTGTACACACACACACACACACACACACACACACACACACACACACACACACACACACACACACACACACACACACACACACACACACACACACACACACACACACACACACACACACACACAGTCGGGCTAAATCAATACAGCTCGTACCTTGAGCTGGTCAGTTGCAAAACGCGCGTCACCAACCAACCAATAAATGTAATGAAGGAGTAACTAATTGTCCTTGTTTTATTTTACAGTGTATATATACATATATACATAATGGTTTCTTATATAGGCATAAGGCCAGAAATTTTGGGGGAGGGGAAAGTCGATTAAATCGACCCCAGTACATTACTGGTGCTTTATTTTATCGACCTAGTAAGGATGAAAGGCAAAGTTAACCTCGGTGGGATTTGAACTCAGACCGTAAAGGACCTTAACTCTATGCTGCAAAGCATGGCGTCCGACTCTCTACCGATACTGCCAATCCACCGCCCTAACAAAACCCGTTATAATTGTGAGGGTATATATATATATGTGTGTGTGTCTGTGTATGTACAGGGTGCGGACGATATTTGTTCGCAAGATTACTGTCTAGGAAAAAATAACACAGTAGTTTTATTTTTTAAGATATATTTATCAAACTTGGGCCAGTTTGTCTTCATGACTTGTTCTTTTGACCTCACTTGATAAACCCACCATTGGCTTTGATGGCGGCCTCAAGGCGGCCTCGGAACTGGCTACAGGCCTTCGTCGCTGTCCCCCGACTTAGGCCCCTAAAGGCACTTGTGATCCTGGCCTTCAGATCGTCTTTCGTATTGCAGCTAGATCTGTTGGTGTCTCGTTCCACTGTGCCCCACACAAAGAAGTCGAGGGGGTTGCAGTCAGGCGAGCTGGGAGGCCAGATGTCAGGTGAAGTGTGGTCGACGAAGTTCTCTGACAGCCAGGCTTGGGTCTTTCGGCTGGTATGGCAGGGCGCTGAGTCTTGCTGCCACACGTACGGCCTACCTGCAGCTACCTGGTCGATCCAGGGCTTTACTATCTCACTCAGAATGCAGATGTAGCCATAGGTGTTCAGCTTGAGGCCCTCAGGGAAGAAGTGAGGTGGCATGACGTCACCTTGACTACTGACGACACCTAAGACCAATGTTGTCGCTAGAAACTTTGTCTGCATGACTCTGGGCACGTCTTTGGATGAGACAGCGAGCCACCTGTTGTTCTGGGAGTTGATCTTCTGGTCTTATTTGTCCTCCTGGCGCGGATTCCAAGAAGAACTCTGTGTCTCTTCCACAAATTTGGAGGTTCAAAATTATTCATAATCAATTATTCTGAAAATAAATAATAGAAATATAGTCACAGTTTTTATGAAGACAAGAGTGACGATGGAAGTAAAAAAAAATTGCATAAAATTAGCAGTTGAAAATTGAGAAGGGGGGCTTTTCTGAATATGTACATGTATCTGCATGTGCACATATATGTACATATTCAGAAAATCCCCCTTCCCATATATACGTATATACATACATACACAGACACACACACACACATATATATACCCTCACATAAACATACCTATCCACCTAAAACTGGTTTAATAACATATTCTTTTTAAGTGTTTATATTTATGTAAAACCTGCCATAATAATTCTATCTAAGAAACTTTGTTAATTTATATTACAAACAGAAGCTTAATGAGAAAGTCAGCTATATTACTAAATCTTTCCAAATGTTTGATTATTTTAAAAATTAAATAAAAATCTTTGGCAGTGTATTTCATTGGAAATGTGGTCAATATTAAGTTAAAGTTACACCTACTGGAAACCTACTTTCATATGATACAGAACGGTGAAGCCTTGCCCTCAAGAAATCTTTGAAAATATTGTTATTACACTTGACACAGCAAAGTATTCGTCTATGTCTTGAGGTCTTATGCCTCAAGTTGTGAAATACCAGTCTCCTATGTGATAATCATTTGTTAGTTATGTCATAGTTAACTTGTATGCCACATGTTATAAAAGTTATGATGTATATCACATGTTGTAATAGTATGATGTATGTCACATTTACCAGTTAAAAATGTACATCCAATGGTAGTTATGTCACACTTAAAATGTATGTCATATCTTAGTTATGTAATGGTTATTTCAAAATATATTTGATGTAGTTGCAGCTATTGTTTAACCCCCAGATCATCCATGATCAAGCAGTCATATTATCAAAGTTATTCCATTCCAGCCATGGCCATCTCCTTTTGTTTATCTAAAACTTATTTAATGTCTCCTTTCATTTTCAAAGTAGGATTGTGATTTGAGGGAGATTTGATTGTTATTACTAGCTGGTTGAACCATCACATATAGACTCCCTTTTATAGCTCCAAATCCATTGAATTCATTGATTTAGAGAATTTCTCTGTGAGATATTTTCATTGTGGAATCAATAATACTGTTACAAGAGAAAGAGAGATGGCTAAAACCTGTTTATAGAAGCGTGCACATGTGTATGTGCACACACACACACACACACACACACAAACACACACACACACACACACACACACACACACACACACACACACACAAACACACAATATGAACATAGAAACTATATTAATGATATTGAATTATACACAACAGGAAAATATTCTCCTTGTTCACTATATTCAAAATATTTAAATTATTATCAACTTGAATTACTACACTGAGATAGAAAAATGATATATTATATATATATATATAGTCATCATCATCATTATTTAATGTCTATTTTTCATATTAGCATGAGTTAGATGGTGGTCATGTGCCTCCATCTTACTCATACATTCCATTTCTGGCATAGTTTTCTATGGCTGAATGCCTTTCCTTATGCCAACCACTTCACAGCGTGTGCTGGGAGCTTTTTTTGTGACACCAACACTACCACCTTACAGCAGATTGAGTGTTTTCAGTCTTGGCACCAACATTACTTACAGAGAGGGAAGCAATGAAGAAAGTAAGATGAGAAAGCAAACATCGGGCTATATGCTGCTTGCCAAGGAAGGGGTTAGTCATACCACAATGTGAGAAGAAGCAACATGACATGGAGAGTGAGTTGTAAATGTCAGTGTATTGTGGACCATGTTCAGCTTTCCGTACAGGAAATGTGTATCGGCTTTCCATTGGACAGGAAAGGTGTATGAGGGATGTGGCAGTGCATAGGGGAGGAAGACATCATCATCTTAATCCTCATCATCACTAAATATCTATTTTCCATGCCCACCAGCATGAGAGAGAGATATGCAAATGCAGACATGGCTGTGTGGTTAAGAAGTTTGCTTTGGAATCACATGGTTTTGGATTTAGTCTCACTTCATGGTATCTTGGGCATCATCATCATCATCATCATCATCATAATCTTCGTTTAACGTCCACTTTCCACGCTAGCATGGGCAAGTGCCTACTATTACATACTCAAGATGACTGATACCTTGTGAGTGAATTTGGCAAATGGAAACTGTAGGAAGGCTGTTGTGTATATAAAATCACCATTTAACATTCATTTTCCCTGCTAGTAAAGGTAGGATGGGTCTTCATAGACCAAGTCAACACTCGTCTTGAGCCACTAACCTTCAAGATGGGTTGGAGGGATGCATCTCATTTATATACATTTCCACTCTCTACAGAGTGTACTGGGTGTGTTTTATCATGGCACCAGCATTAGGAAGGTTGTCATGTCTTTGACACAACTGAAGAATCCTCTTGACTCTATTTTTGGCAAGTTTTCTTCAGCTGAATGCCCTTCCTATCACCAACCACTATACAGTGTACTGGGTGTACTTGAGTCACTAACACTAGTGAAGTTACTGTGT
>CAXHJY010000319.1:0-24161 GCA_964016885.1 Eledone cirrhosa | reverse complement strand
ATAATAGATTTAATTAATGAGTATTTTCCATAAAGATGTTCCAGTATCTTTTACAACTGAACTAAAGGAATGTAAGGTAAATTTATTCGTAGGATACAACCATAAGGCACATCAATAAATGTATCTTAAATGATTGAATAAAAAGAGAGGCATATATATGACTTCAAAAAAAAATGATAAACTATGCAACGAAAAACACCAACAATAGCAATAGTAACAACAGTAATATCAGAAGCAACAATTCACAAGTAGTATATATCTACATGTACATTCTTTGTGCATGTGCTTGATTTTTTTATTATTTACATGTTCACACATATAAGGCTTGATATATTGGTATATATATATATGTATGCCTTAACACTCATATTCCCACACATTCATATAAATAGTTACATGTTTTTAAGCTCAAGCATAACATTATATGGATATATATAACCCATAGTGTCTCTATGCATATAAATATGTGTGTATGCATGTACATGTTTGTATATATATATATATATATATATATATATATATATAATATGTACATATATGTAAATATTTATATATATATGTGTGTGTATAATACATATTTATGTAAATATATATATACACACACACATATATATATAGAGATATATGTATATATTTGTATGTGTGTATATATATATATATTTATATGTGTCTGTATAAATATATGACTTACAAACAAATGTGTCTGTATATGAATATGTATTCACAACTAAACAGAAACTACACGCAATGATACATTTATTAACCTGGAAAAAAATTAGATTTTTGCAATAAATTCTGAGTAAAATAAGAAAGAAACAATGGCTGGTTTTTACATTATTTTTGGTTGTAGTGTTTGGTTGATTTTCCTTTTAATTTTAAACTCTCTTGATGGCTTGCTCTGTTCAACTGACTTTCGTCAATGACTGAAACATTTAGTAGCTTATCGACAAAGTTAGATATAAATAGCAACTGGGAAACTCAAAAGTCAAACGTAAAAATGTAATTAATGACCAAACAACAACACAACAACAACAACAACACAGAATAAAACCTCCTAAAACAAATTCAATTAATTTTCAATTCAATCCCAAATAACAAACAGCATATCAAATATGGCACAGCATTAAACAAAACCATGCACAAGGCAGCATACAGTGCAGTCTAATAATGATAATAATAATAATGATAATAATAATAATAATAATAATAATAATAATAATAATAATAATAATAATAAGTTTTCTGTATCTGAAATAGATCTTTTGACTACAGAATCAACAAAGAAAGAAAATACTACAGGGGTGTGGTACATACTTTCTCAGAGAGAGAGAGAGAGAGAGAGAGAGAGAGACAGAGTGAGAGAGAAAGAGACAGAGTGAGAGAGAGAGAGAGAAGAGACATAGTTAAAGTACTAGAAGATGAAAGAGAAAGTGAATGAAAAGAGATAAGAGTGAAAGTGAGAGGTATGGAAATGAAAGAGTTGGCAATGTTGATAACATTGAAAATATTAGTGATGATGAAAATAATTACTATTTTTTGTATATACCATAAAAACTCAGATGTTTAAAGAGAGGCAAACAGGGAAGATACAATAATAATAATACAAAAAATAGCTCTGTTAGGATCGGCCCACATCCTGTGCAAGACATTATTGATTCAATAGCTCAGATCAAATAGAACAATCTCCACAGACCACAAACACACTATAGAATAGGCACCTATTAAAATAACAACTCATACAACATATACTCTACAGGATTAATACCCAATAAAAGAACACATCTCATATAAAAAAACATTAAAATATATCGAGAAGCTTCAAGCTAAATCCTACAACAAAACATGACATTTGCAGTACATTAAGAGGAGGTGTCTATACCCTGCCTTACCACAAATATAAGAACACACAATGCTGCATACACCTCAGGAACATAGAGGAGCACTTAATAATCCAGTAGAAATTCACATGAAACTGTCAAAGAAATAACAATACTTTCTAATATCGACACAAGGCCAGCAATTTGAAAAAAGGAGGATAGTGATTAAATCAACCCCAGTACTTAACTGGTACTTTATTTTATTGACACCAGCTGACCTCGGCATAATTTGAACTCAGAATGTATTGTCCTGGAACAAATGTCACAAGGCATTTTGTCTGGTGCCCTAAAGATTCTGCCAATCTCTTAATAATTGTTCTTACTTTTGGCACAAGGCCAGCAATTTGATAGAATGAAATGGACCTCCATTGTTTTCAATGATGCGTATTCCAACCAGCTAGTAGAATTAGTGTAAGTAGCTAAACATTCCATGGATGCATGTACTCAGCACAGTATGGTGTGTGACAAGTGTGGCCCTTTGAATCACAGGTGCAGTCCATCAGATTAGCTTCTGAACAGTTTTCATTTACCCACTTGCACTCACGAGCCTTAGGTCAACTTGAGTCTATGAATTCAGGGATTGCAAAGTGAAATTCTTAATTATTTGACTATGACGCATCTACTTCTAAATATTATTAAATATATCAATAAAGCAGTTCCAGTTGAGAATCAAAAAGATTTGTAAATAATTCACATGTAGGTTTGAATACAAATTACAATAATAACAGTTACATTTGCATAAAGTCAAAGGAATATAGGAAGGTGTGGCACCTATGGCTTTCTATGTTGCCATTAATAATATCTGTGAAAATATTTGAAATAGAAAAAGAATATCAGGTTGTATTCTTACGTCACTAACAACTTAAAGTATGCTCCATTATAATATCAATAATTATTATTCTGATTATAATAATTATATGGCTTCTTTTCAAATACACTGAATGTTGCATTTGATTCAAACACACCATCATATTTGATCCAAACACACTCACATACAAAACCAAACAATCTCTCCATAACTAATTTCTCTCTCTCACCATAATACTGGATTGTCAAACACCAACCATAATAAATTTTAAATAATTGGTTCATCATATTCATTTATTTAAATAATTAATTAATTAATTAATTAATTAATTAAGTGATCAATTAATTAATTTATATCTCAATTCGTGAGTAATTGCATCATTTGTTACAAGTTTTTAATAAGTTAATCACTGGCTCAGGGGAAAATATCTAGAGAATGTCTAACCTCATGCAAGGACTTTAATTCCTAGAATACCATTTATTTATATCCTCCTGTGTTGATATAAATTAGTAAAGAATACACGTTTGCAGGTGAATTATGAGGCTTTCAGACAATAGATGTCTACTAAATTTTGGTCAATCCAAAACTCTAGTAGAACACATTTGTTCAAAGTGCCTCACAGTGGGATCAAAACTGTAACCAGACAGTCATTCCTGTGCTCAAACTATCCATATATTAAACAAGTCTTTCTCATCTATTTGCAATGTAATTCATCACATCCATCCCAAAACATATTAATAAAGGTCAAATAGCAAACTGAATAGAATATTTATCTGCTACTATACTGACAGATAACATGAAGAAAGAGATAACGTATTTATTGGGCTACATTTGTGTGCCATTAACAAGCAGGTAGAGCTTTATGAGGTTATTCAACAATACTGGAGGGAAATTATTCAGGAATACTATTCACACAAAGATACCAATGGAATTATAGCCATCATATATAATAATATTTAATAATATTTATGGCATCCCTGTGTAATTTCCCTTCAGTCATTAAGATATTTCTAATACCAACTAATGTACATTATTGTACATTCTGAATTCAAATCCCGCCTAGGTTAACTTTGCCTTTCATCCTTACGGGGTCGATAAAATAAAGTACCAGTAATGCACTGGGATAATTGCTGGCCTTGTGCCAAAAGTAGAAACAATTATTGTACATCAGTACAGTAATTCTTTTATCACTAATCTGACAAATACTAAGAAACCTAGTTTTATTGAGGAGGTTTAATATGAGGGACACATGTCCAACGGTGTTGTCCTTATTTGGTAATATGAGATTAAATTAATATTGTCATCCCACCTCATCTATTGTAACTTACCTGTGACATCATACTTATCTTCCTTCCTATCTTACCACCCCCCAAATAGTGTTAAGAGGACACTTCAGTTCTGTCAAGGATGCAACACCTCTCTAGTGTTAGTGGCACAAAGAAGGTGATCCAGTCATGTAAAAACCTTGCCAAAGGATAGAGAGGACTCTTTATTTGTATAGTAAAAATGATACTCTGCCTAGCACTGGTGCAATGATAATGAAAGATGCACACTGTACTATGTAGAATGCAAGATCATGTGTAAACAAAGTACAAACCTGGCTCATCTGAGAGATCTGGGGCTCAGATTAAGTACAGACTTGTTATGTGGCAACCCGTCCAACCCTTGTAGGCAAGGAATTTAGATGTTAAATGATAATTGTTTCTACTTTAGGCACAAGGCCAGCAATTACCCAGTGCATTACTGGTACTTTATTTTATCGACCCCGTAAGGATGAAAGGCAAAGTCAACCTCGGCGGGATTTGAACTCAGATCGTAAAGGGACGTAACTATGCTGGAAAGTATGGCGTCAAACCCTCTACCGATACTGCCAATCCACCGATGTTAAATGATAATTGTTTCTACTTTAGGCACAAGGCCAGCAATTACCCAGTGCATTACTGGTACTTTATTTTATCGACCCCGTAAGGATGAAAGGCAAAGTCAACCTCGGCGGGATTTGAACTCAGATCGTAAAGGGACGTATGTTAAATGATAATGATCAGCATAAATAGTATTAGTGGTTTTTTTCTTCACTACATTAAGGTTCAATTTTATCTTGTGTTAGCGATGTAGTGTATTTTCTTGTCAGTGTTTTAGCATGATGTTATGTAGCTTCATCTTTTAGTTTTTTCACATTTCCTTTTGTTTTTCTTCCTCCTTACAACTATCAAGGGCTTCAGTCACTATTTTTTATTTGTTGGCTTTCTCCAAAATAAAAAAAACGAATTTGTTTTGTTTCTGTTTATGTTAGATAATCATTGTTCATTGCTAGATATTTGTGAATATTTAAAAAAAATGTTCTAGTAATAGTGTGCAAGAGAGAAAACTGTGTAGGTATGAACATGTGATACATATGGATGATGATTGTTGGGTAAAGAAGTGCCAGGAAATCCAAGTGGAAAGGGCCTGCAGTAGAGGAAGACCAATAAAGACATGGGAAGATGTGTCACTTAAGCTCAGAAAGATGATGACAGAATACAACAAATGGAGGGAAACTGTGCTGGAACAGAGCTGTCCAACCCATGTAAACATGGAAAAGTAGATGTCAAATAATCATGATGATAATAACCTAACTGAATTCGTAGTAGGTATAATATTTCTATGTCATATTTGGAATCCTGTCATTTGAATGTTGTAATTATTTTTCTGTCCATTTTTGTTAATTTGTTTAACATTCATTTGAGAATATTAGAGCTCTAACATACTACTGGGCTGTCTAGATTATTGATGCGTATTATCTTATTTTGTTTTTGCAGCTATCTTTGTTTGAGGTATAATCTAATGTACCTATATTATTCTTTCATAATCTTTTCTTTAATTAGTATCTGTTGTAGTTTATCTAGTTCATTGATTACTAAGTATCTCTAAGTCTGTTTTACTGTTCTAATTCTCTTATCTCTGTTCATTTAGCTATCATGATATTACTCTTCTTAATTAATGTTCCTATCTTCATTGTTGCCTTGGTGCATTTCTCTAAACTGAATCTCACATTGATATATCTAGTAACTCACTCCATGTACTCAATTTTGCTATGTTTTGTAGGTGTTTATTATTTGCATTTTTATTGTAATTATTATTAATATTGCAGTGGATTGCCATAATCTGTAAAGAACCAGACAAATGGCTCTCCAGTATCTTTTTATCAAACCCAAAAGAATAGAAGGCATGTTGATTCTCTTTTCATCTTTCCTGATATTATAAAATAAAGTACCAGTCAAGTACTGAGGTCTATTTAATCACTTGCCCTACTCCCTGTACCTATGTTAAATAATAATTATCCCCTTCCCTTTACTTGATGTAAACCCTAATTTCTGTCATTTTTCATCTTTGTATTGTCTCCCAATATTGTGTCCTTGTGGACAATAAAACATTATTATTATTATTTTATTATTATCATATTATTATTATTAGCCATGTATTTGTCTGTGTGTTTTTTTATTATCATTCCTAGAGCACCTATTATTATAGGTTATTATTATTATCATCATTATTATTATAACAAATAGTCAAGGTTGGATTTGAAGCAATGTGACAATTTTAATTTTAATTGATTTGAGAGCCAAACAATGTTTTATAAAACATTTTTATTTAATTTTTTTCCCCACTGAATTTTTGATTTCTTTTTGATTTCTTTGAAAAGGATCTTTTAGATTGAAAATTCAAACTTTTTTTTAAAATAAAGCCATGTTTAGCTTTCAAAGCTGTTCAAATTTTACTTGTTGCAGTATTTCAAATATAACCTGAACTATTTGTTATACACGAAAAGCATCTAGCAATTGGCTTTAAACATCAGTTCAAATTTTGCTTTATTATTATTTTTATCATCATTATCTTTATTTTTATTGTGTTATTCATAAAGATGTCTCCAGAGATAATTTTGAAAAAAATAATATCTTACTACAATTTATTTAGCGGAGGAATGATTTTTTTTTAAATTTCATTTTGTAAACAAGAAACTTCTAGAATGTTTGGTCATCTACATTTATCTGGGTTAGAAAAATGTTACGGCTTTAGACATTGATATTATTATCTCTTTCCAATATGTTTGCAAGTTGACTTCTGATTCCAGGGTAGTAGTAAGAGGTGCTAGGCATAAGCGTGGCTGCAGAGTATATACCCCCAAAATCTCCATAAAGGTTGCGAAAAATAACAGTCTTTAAAAAGTAAACACTCATGAACAAGTTGATACAGTAGACAGTCTAACAAATAGAAAAAAGAAACAACATTTCTAATATTTCTAATAACCTCAATAGCAATAGCTGCAGTTTTGTTAGCTTTGTTAATTAGTGAGAGCACTTGTTATTAGCCAGTTTCTAGGGATGGAGAATATGAAAGAAATATATTATGAGTGGCAGTGCCTGATGATTTATTTCACAAACAAGCAAAAAATAAAATATAACATTCTTGGGAGAGTCCATGTCCAACAAAAAACAACTGAAATCAGCCCTGACTGGTGTATACAACAATGAGTGTTCTATTGACCAGGATGAAATATATGGAAGTGTGTTCCTGATCGTTGGGATCAAAGAAGAAGTGAGCTGAGAAAGGAGATACTGTATCACACACTACCCCATAAGCTAGAACAACAATCAATGCAGCAATGGAATACAAAGGTCTTGTTCAAAGATATGGGTTGAGATGTTGACCCTTGGGTCACTGTCACCCATGTGGTACCGTACAAGCAAGCAGTGACCGCAAAGGTAGCACAAAATAACGTGTTTCAGTGGGGTCTGCATAGAAATAAGTTCTAATGACCTCAATGTTATTCAGTGGATGTACTCCATGGTGGAGAAAGAAATTAAAACAATTAGACTAGTAGTGGGTGGCAGGTACCAGAGAAACAGAGAAAGAAAGATAAGAGCATTCAATAGCAGACCATAGAAACTGTAAAACTGCACAACCAATCATTGGTCCAAGGAGAAACATAAAAAAACCCACTCAGTACCAAGATGTGCCTGTCTGGAAGTCAATGGAAGCTTCTCCAACTATTACTGAAAGGAAACCTCAATTAAGAATACTAATACTACACCATAAGCTTGTGGTGATGAACAGTGATGGAAGGTAGAGAGAAACAGCAAACTGTTAGGAACAGGTAAACAAGAAAAAGGTAAAAGACAGCAAAACACGGAAAAGGAAGAGAAGATCCAGACAAAAAGCTTGTAAGATGCACAAGTTAGAGCCCATTTACACTGGGATATCATGATATTCACAGTCCTAACAACCTATGGGGGAGCAATATGCTGACTGAGGAGATAGGACCAGATTTCTGAAACATTTAATAAACTCTTTGTAAAAAAGCTAACTGTTATGTAGTTATACCAAGAATAACATATGGACATTCCAGATGATGTAGCAAAATCTAAGCCTAAGTACTACACTGAAAACGTTTATGAATACGTTCTGGAGATCCAGCAAAGGGTGTCATGAACCAGCCTTGATGGTACATAATCATCCATGTGTGGATAAGTTCTTTTATTCTTATTTTCTTCTACATAAAACACAAAGTAGATCGCACTGCTGAAAAGGATATGTGCAGAATTTATGGTGAGAATGGAGAAACTGTGTGGCTTATTATCAGTCAATGTACACCACTAGCTCAGAAAATTTAAGTGACACTACAACTATATAACAAGGGTAATCCATTCCTCACTTCATGGCAAGTATGGACTTGACAGAACAGAAAAGTGGTATGAATACAAACCAGAGGGTGTTATTTAAAATTATAATGCAAAGATCCTGTTGGACAGTGAGATGGATTAATAACTGAGACTGAAGGATTTCTAATTGTAGCAAAAAATTAAAGCTTATCCACAAGAAACCATAAAAATACATAATGAAGTAGAAGACAGTAAGTAACTGCAGAATGTACCATGATGGGAAGGAAACAATTAACCACATTATCTCTGGCTGCCAGTCTCAGCCACAAAAGAATATATCCACAAAAATGATAGTGTTAAGATTTACATGCACTGGAAGTTATGCCATCATTACAAAATTCCAACAGAAAAAAGGTGGTATAAACCAGAAAAGGTGTCAAAACATGACGAAACAACCATACTCTGGGATATGCAATACACACAGACAGCGAGATCAATGCCATCTAACTGGATATTATAGTCAATGACTACAGAAATATCTTCTAATTGAGGTACTAATCCTCACAGACAAAAATATATTCATTGAGGAAATGTAGAATACTGCCAATAATAATAGCTTCTAACATAGGCCCAAAGAATGACTACGACTGATGCTCTGAGCACTAACTGTGTCAACCTCACCATTTTAAGAGACATATTGTAGACTCTCCCAGACAAGTAAGATTGATGCAGATATTGCATATTTTGCACATCTGAAAGCCAATATCTACAAACAAAATGTCTGTGGGGAAATAGGAACTAATAAGTCTAAAGGCTTGCACCAGAATTCACTATTTTAAAGGAACCCAAGGACCAGTTAGTGATAGTTTAGGCCATTATGTGTGATAGTTTAGGCCATTATAACTCATACTGTTGGGGATGCTTTGTTATATAGCTAACACCATTCAATTCTAATGTTGCATATATAGTTAAAGCACATAGGTGATATAAATATCTGGCTTGTCTATATTAGAATTAGTAGTAGTAATATTGGCAATTCTAATATCAGTAGTGGTAGATGTTATAGCAATGGCAACTATGAAAGTTGTAGTAGTAAAAGTAAGTAATACTGAAATATTAGTAATAACAATTACAATTGTAATACAGTTGTATTTATTTGTTGTAATTGTTGTTGTGGTTTAAGACAAAAGTGTGTAACAATATCAGCATTTCAAATGAATATCAAGGAATTCCTTGCCATATGATCATTAGATAAAATATAATAAAAACACAGAAAACCACAACAAAAGGGGGAAGGTAGTAAGAGATATGATATTGTTTGTGATTATCCACAGCAACTTATCAAACTGCTAGCTAATTAGGATTTACAGTAAAATCATGAAATATTAATGATTCACAATAAATCATTAGGTACCTGTGATGACCCTCAATAACTCAAGCAGTACAGAATAATGATATACAGCAATTTATCAGGCTGTTCATGAAAAATCATCAGACCAACACACAAAACACTGACAGGCAATTCATCAAAAGCTGTGATAACTAACATCAACTCAACAAACATTTGGTGATGACTTACAAACAAAGATAGGAGAAACACTTAAATTCTTATAACATAGTATCTCATAAAACGAACCCAATGATATTTCACAGCAACTCATAAAAAACAGATGATGAATAGAAAGTTACAAAACCCTGAATAATGACAATTCATTCAATACCTATCAGAAATGACAGAAACTCATTTTTCAGATGAATTAAATGGTCAATAATTTACAAGTAAAAATTAGTGATGACTCACAGCAAACACTGAAAGCAACTCAGCAAACAATATCATAATCCCACACAATTAAACTTGACTACTTTATCATAGATGGGACAAAATAATTTGTTTGTATTTCTCACAGGCCTCTGTATTCTGAGTTTAAATACTGTTGAAGTCAACCTTGCCTTTACTTCTTCCACATCTGATCTGATAAAATAACGTATCAGACAAGAGTAGTGTGTGTACAGCATTATTAGTGTCAGATGAAATGCCTTACAGTATTTGTTCTGGTTTTTTATTATATTTTTAGTTCAAATCCAGCTATGGTGTACTTAGGTGGCAAACTTAATCCTTCACCTGGTTTAACCCCAGCATCTGACACTTGGGTGCCTTTAATGAAGATCATTATTTTGAAAACGTTTGGAATATATATCTAGTTTCCCTCCCCTCCCATCTCATTTCGACTAAATACTAAATTCGCAGTAAAAGAAAAAAGTTGAAATAGTTTAGATTTCTAACAGTAAGCTAACTAATGGATTATGTGATAGTAGAAGTGGTGGAGCTGGTAATAATACTAAGTAGTTTTCATTTCACTTTGATTTGATCAGGCAGACAAATGTACAAGTATGGTTAATGTGAACATTTTGGGAGACGTTCTACATAGCTGTGTTCAAATGGTGTTTTGCCTGCAATTATCCTATAATTTCCTTATTTACACTAGGTTTGTTGCCTAAGGTTTGAGAGCTTGTGACATGTGGCTCTGATTAAGAAGATTTTCTATTTTTTCCTCTTTCCTTCTGCATGACTATAAATGAAGGATTCTGTTCACAGCCAGTAGGTACATCTTGGATCAAAAGGATAGAGTAATATTAAAGCAGTTTATGTCAATCCTTAGTAGTTAAAGGTCAGTGTACTGTGAAAATAAATATGAAGGAAGTGGGTTCTAGAATGGTAGTTATTGAAATGAAAGATTACATGTAATGTTTGCTGCAGTGTTTAGAGTGAGAAACAGCATAAATAAGAAGAAGAGATGCAAAGCAATGTGAAAAAAAAAAAGATTTATTATGAATGTGTGGGTATGTTTGTTTGGTGTATGTGAGAGTAGTGGTTAAATTTTGCAAAAGAAAACAAATAAAGGAAATTCATAGGAGAGTATCTGCAACATAAATTCTCACTTCCTAGAAAAATCAAATATCTGTGTGATCTTAGCAATCTCTAACGTTCCTTTGGCTAACAGTAAAGAAGGAAAAGAAAGAAGGGAAAAAATAGATGTGAGCAAATAAGATAAAGTAGTGAAATAGTGGGTGAGAGAAAGAGAGAAATATCAAAATATAGAGAAGGATTTCAACATCCTTGATTCACACACATGGAACCATGGACTTTTAGAAAGAGTAGCCTAATCTTCCTCAAATCATAGCCTATTATCTTGGAATAAGAATAGTTCATTGGATAATGGAAACAGAGAGACATTAGTCATTGCTGATATTGAATTAATCCTAGATCATTTCCATTTAGGATAGCCTAGGGTTAAAAGACAACATATACATGTATTTGGCTCAAAATATGTTGATGTCCTTTGAAACATATTTTCAATTATATTTAAAAACACATAAAGATATATGTGAGAGTGTAAATGTAGAAAGATAGAAAAGTTGTGTGCATGTGTGTGTGAAATATCTCCACCCTTTGTTCAAAAACTTCTAAAAGACAATAAATTTTGAAAGTGAAATACAATTATATGTTAATTAATTTTGTTTTTAATTAGTTAGAACATGGCTTAGATAGAACAAAAAATAATTGTATAATGGTATTTAACCTTTCATTACCATATTTCTAGTGGAAGACACTACCTATGGTTTTTTTAATAATTTTGAAAATAATGAAGCATTTTGGGCAATTCAATAAAATAACTTTTTCATTATTAAGGTAATGTTTATCTTACATAAAATTATGATAAATAGTTTTTAGACACTTTAAAGCAATCAGCTTAGTATCATAAAACCAGGAGTAGTTTCATGTGTTTTGGTATCAAAATGGTTAAACTGATGCTTCATTGTTCAGAGGTTAAATCCAAAAAGAATGAACTTTACCTCTCATCCTTCAAAAGTTGATATAACAAGTAGTTGTAATACACTGTTGTTATGTTAAGCAGTTATATGTCACCACACTGGCCAAAATGTTTGCATCTTGAGGGAGCAATTCAAAGCACACTGTCATTTGCCAATATTTGCTGTTGAGCTTAGATGAGGAGAATGATAAAGGAGTTAATGATACAACAGAGGGCTTAACTAAATAGATATTGAATATTTTCCTATGTTACTGCATCAATATTAATTTGTTTAAAACAAAGATGATCAGATCGACAAGCAACCAAGTGGTTTTGGGTTTGGTCCCACAGTGAAGCGCCTTCAACAAACATACACCAAGTATAGATTGATCAAGGCCTTGTGATAAATAAAATAGAAGACACATCACGGATTTGGAAATATTTAATAATATAGCTTCCCCAATATTAAACTGGAATTTGGAGCATATCAAAGTTTCTTTCATAAAATGTTCATGGGTGTGTTTTAGATAATTATAAACACTTAACAAAAACAGTTTTACATTATAGAAATAGATGTGGTTTTTCAGGAGGTTTATGAAAAGGGTTAAACAATGACCCAATATTTACCTCATTTCCATACAGGTAGAGTCTTGTTTAACCCTCTTGATATTAGACCACACTAGTTTTATGACAATAAAATACCAATTTTAAAATGCCCATGCATGATATTAAAACCTTCCATCAAAATTTTATTTAAAAAAGGTTTTTAAGTGATATTCCAAACATAAGCTTACTAATGAAAAAGCTAGTTATTTAGATAAATTCCTCCAAATTTTTTATTATTTTCAAAATAAATTGCATAAGCAGAATATTTCATTGGAGATAAGGCTTTCTTATTCACCAAATATTTGCTAAAAGTGATAAATATAGAATGTATAAAAGATAATTGTAATAGGTTGATTAGATACATGAAACCTCTTTGTGGCATGTGGTTAATGTAAGAGATTACTATGAAATTGTTATGAATGACAGTTAAACTGGTGTTGATTCTTGTACAACTCAAGTTATCACTGATTCAGTAGACGTGAATAGAGGAATACTTGGTTACAATCAATATATTTGGGCATGCTGTATTTCTTTACATGTTTGGTTTATTCCAGTTCCTGTTTTTGGTGCGAGGGCAAGATTAATTGAGCAGACCTAATTAAAGGTATTCTAGTTGACATTTTGGGGATATATCAAGGACTATATTATCTAATGTGTACAGTTGACTGTAATTTTTAGCTGATCAAGTGATAACATAAAGGTTTACTCATTTATTTCAAGTAGGTTGTAGAAGTGGTCAATGTAGGGGCAAAGTGCAAATATTGCTGCATTTAACTGTAGTGTTGTTCATCTTAGCACAATCATTGGGGCTAATTTGCGACAGTTGTTATGATGAAGTGTAAGTACTTTTTATGTTTGTCTGAGTTGAGTATAAAAATAGTATATTTGGGATGACATTGTAATAATTGTTTCTACTTTTGAAACAAGGCCAGCAATTATCCCAGTGCATTACTGGTACTTTATTTTATCGATCCTGTAAGGATGAAAGACAACGTTAACCTCGGCAGGATTTGAACTCAGATTGTAAAGGGACATAACTCTATGCTGCAAAGCATGGCATCAGATCCTCCACCGATACCGCCAAACCAGTCCTCTTGTTATGTAATAATTTCTGGATGTTGGAACATGATTAAACAAATAATTTGGTGGGCTCAGTTTACTGTAATAAGATATCACCATGGAGTGTCTAGATGGTTTTTCAATTTTTATATTTCATTTCATTCAGTAGATGATGTAATGTGCAACCTGTGATGATACAAAGTGTGAAACTGTGTGTTCTTTGCAGTTGTGATTTATTATAATGTGATTGTGTAAAGCAACACTAACATAATACATGATGGATCTAATATATCAACTACACACTTTTCTTCTTTCCTTGTACCTGTCTGGAACTATACTTAGTGTCTCTGTGTCATTTTGCTTTTCACACTATATTTTCTTTGTGGAGTTTCTCTGTTCAAGACGTGCTGAACAAAGATTGAATTTTTTTTTTTTTTTCAATTCTCTATGAATGGATGTTTATGTTAGTGGGATGTTTGTCTGTATTTGACGTTCTATGGTAATGCTTGTTCAGAAGAGAAATGTGATAGATTTAGTAGGTAACACTGTCTGTTTGGAGCCAGCTTTTTTTATTGGTGAGTGATGTACATTAGAGTTGTTGTGAAGCTGTACATTGGAAATGGTGGAATGAGATAATTCTGATAATGTAGTTAGATCAGGCGTCATAGTTAAAATGATATATGAGGGGTATGGCAATATTTCATGTTGTAAAGAGCTATCTAATTTAAACTATCATAAGGAAAATAAATATTAAAATGATTATGATGAGGATGATGGTGAACAGAATGAGGAGGAAGATGGTGAACAGAATGAGGAGGATGATGGTGAACAGAATGAGGAGGAAGATGGTGAACAGAATGAGGAGGATGATGGTGAACAGAATGAGGAGGAAGATGGTGAACAGAATCAGGAGGATGATGGTGAACAGAATGAGGAGAAAGATCGTGAACAGAATGAGGAGGAGGATGGTGAACAGAATGAGGAGGAAGATGGTGAACAGAATGAGGAGGAAGATGGTGAACAGAATGAGGAGAAAGATGGTGAACAGAATGAGGAGGAAGATGGTGAACAGAATGAGGAGGAAGATGGTGAACAGAATGAGGAGGAAGATGGTGAACAGAATGAGGAGGATGATGGTGAACAGAATGAGGAGGAAGATGGTGAACAGAATGAGGAGGAAGATGGTGAACAGAATGAGGAGGAAGATGGTGAACAGAATGAGGAGGATGATGGTGAACAGAATGAGGAGAAAGATGGTGAACAGAATGAGGAGGAGGATGGTGAACAGAATGAGGAGGATGATGGTGAACAGAATGAGGAGGAAGATGGTGAACAGAATGAGGAGGATGATGGTGAACAGAATGAGGAGGAGGATGGTGAACAGAATGAGGAGAAAGATGGTGAACAGAATGAGGAGGAAGATGGTGAACAGAATGAGGAGGAGGATGGTGAACAGAATGAGGAGGAAGATGGTGAACAGAATGAGGAGGAAGATGGTGAACAGAATGAGGAGGAAGATGGTGAACAGAATGAGGAAGAAGATGGTGAACAGAATGAGGAGGAGGATGGTGAACAGAATGAGGAGAAAGATGGTGAACAGAATGAGGAGGAGGATGGTGAACAGAATGAGGAGGAAGATGGTGAACAGAATGAGGAGGATGATGGTGAACAGAATGAGGAGGAGGATGGTGAACAGAATGAGGAGAAAGATGGTGAACAGAATGAGGAGGAGGATGGTGAACAGAATGAGGAGGATGATGGTGAACAGAATGAGGAGGAAGATGGTGAACAGAATGAGGAGGAAGATGGTGAACAGAATGAGGAGGAGGATGGTGAACAGAATGAGGAGGAAGATGGTGAACAGAATGAGGAGGAGGATGGTGAACAGAATGAGGAGGAAGATGGTGAACAGAATGAGGAGGAAGATGGTGAACAGAATGAGGAGGAAGATGGTGAACAGAATGAGGAGGAGGATGGTGAACAGAATGAGGAGGAAGATGGTGAACAGAATGAGGAGGAGGATGGTGAACAGAATGAGGAGGAAGATGGTGAACAGAATGAGGAGGAAGATGGTGAACAGAATGAGGAGGAAGATGGTGAACAGAATGAGGAGGAGGATGGTGAACAGAATGAGGAGGAAGATGGTGAACAGAATGAGGAGGAGGATGGTGAACAGAATGAGGAGGAAGATGGTGAACAGAATGAGGAGGAAGATGGTGAACAGAATGAGGAGGAAGATGGTGAACAGAATGAGGAGGAGGATGGTGAACAGAATGAGGAGGAAGATGGTGAACAGAATGAGGAGGAAGATGGTGAACAGAATGAGGAGGAGGATGGTGAACAGAATGAGGAGAAAGATGGTGAACAGAATGAGGAGGAGGATGGTGAACAGAATGAGGAAGAGGATGGTGAACAGAATGAGGAGGAAGATGGTGAATAGAATGAGGAGGAAGATGGTGAACAGAATGAGGAGGATGATGGTGAACAGAATGAGGAGGAAGATGGTGAACAGAATGAGGAAGAGGATGGTGAACAGAATGAGGAGGAAGATGGTGAATAGAATGAGGAGGAAGATGGTGAACAGAATGAGGAGGATGATGGTGAACAGAATGAGGAGAAAGATGGTGAACAGAATGAGGAGGAAGATGGTGAACAGAATGAGGAAGAGGATGGTGAACAGAATGAGGAGGAAGATGGTGAATAGAATGAGGAGGAAGATGGTGAACAGAATGAGGAGGATGATGGTGAACAGAATGAGGAGGATGATGGTGAACAGAATGAGGAGGAAGAT
Organism: Eledone cirrhosa; assembly: GCA_964016885.1. Taxonomy (NCBI): domain Eukaryota; kingdom Metazoa; phylum Mollusca; class Cephalopoda; order Octopoda; family Eledonidae; genus Eledone; species Eledone cirrhosa. The sequence goes on along the minus strand of CAXHJY010000319.1, from coordinate 7,569 downwards.
GGTGAACAGAATGAGGAAGAGGATGGTGAACAGAATGAGGAGGAAGATGGTGAATAGAATGAGGAGGAAGATGGTGAACAGAATGAGGAGGATGATGGTGAACAGAATGAGGAGAAAGATGGTGAACAGAATGAGGAGGAGGATGGTGAACAGAATGAGGAGGAAGATGGTGAACAGAATGAGGAGAAAGATGGTGAACAGAATGAGGAGGAGGATGGTGAACAGAATGAGGAGGAAGATGGTGAACAGAATGAGGAGGAAGATGGTGAACAGAATGAGGAGGAAGATGGTGAACAGAATGAGGAGGAAGATGAACAAGATGAGGATGATGGTGAACAGAATGAGGAGGAAGATGGTGAACAGAATGAGGAGGAGGATGGTGAACAGAATGAGGAGGAGGATGGTGAACAGAATGAGGAGGATGATGGTGAACAGAATGAGGAGAAAGATGGTGAACAGAATGAGGAGGAGGATGGTGAACAGAATGAGGAGGATGATGGTGAACAGAATGAGGAGAAAGATGGTGAACAGAATGAGGAGGAGGATGGTGAACAGAATGAGGAAGATGATGGTGAACAGAAAGAGGAGGAAGATGGTGAACAGAATGAGGAGGAAGATGGTGAACAGAACGAGGAGGAAGATGGTGAACAGAATGAGGAAGAGGATGGTGAACAGAATGAGGAGGATGATGGTGAACAGAATGAGGAGGAAGATGGTGAACAGAATGAGGAGAAAGATGGTGAACAGAATGAGGAGGAGGATGGTGAACAGAATGAGGAGGAAGATGGTGAACAGAATGAGGAGAAAGATGGTGAACAGAATGAGGAGGAGGATGGTGAACAGAATGAGGAGGATGATGGTGAACAGAATGAGGAGGAAGATGGTGAACAGAATGAGGAGGATGATGGTGAACAGAATGAGGAGGAAGATGGTGAACAGAATGAGGAGGAGGATGGTGAACAGAATGAGGAGGATGATGGTGAACAGAATGAGGAGGAGGATGGTGAACAGAATGAGGAGGATGATGGTGAACAGAATGAGGAGGATGATGGTGAACAGAATGAGGAGGAAGATGGTGAACAGAATGAGGAGGATGATGGTGAACAGAATGAGGAGGAAGATGGTGAACAGAATGAGGAGAAAGATGGTGAACAGAATGAGGAGGAGGATGGTGAACAGAATGAGGAGGATGATGGTGAACAGAATGAGGAGGAAGATGGTGAACAGAATGAGGAGGAAGATGGTGAACAGAATGAGGAGAAAGATGGTGAACAGAATGAGGAGGAGGATGGTGAACAGAATGAGGAGGATGATGGTGAACAGAATGAGGAGGAAGATGGTGAACAGAATGAGGAGGAAGATGGTGAACAGAATGAGGAAGAGGATGGTGAACAGAATGAGGAGGAAGATGGTGAATAGAATGAGGAGGAAGATGGTGAACAGAATGAGGAGGAAGATGGTGAACAGAATGAGGAGAAAGATGGTGAACAGAATGAGGAGGAAGATGGTGAACAGAATGAGGAGGAAGATGGTGAACAGAAGGAGGAGGAGGATGGTAAACAGAATGAGGAGGAAGATGGTGAACAGAATGAGGAGGAAGATGGTGAACAGAATGAGGAGGAAGATGGTGAACAGAATGAGGAGGAAGATGAACAAGATGAGGATGATGGTGAACAGAATGAGGCGGAAGATGGTGAACAGAATGAGGAGGAGGATGGTGAACAGAATGAGGAGGAAGATGGTGAACAGAATGAGGAGTAAGATGGTGAACAGAATGAGGAGGAGGATGGTGAACAGAATGAGGAAGATGATGGTGAACAGAATGAGGAGGATCATGGTGAACAGAATGAGGAGGAAGATGGTGAACAGAATGAGGAGGAAGATGGTGAACAGAATGAGGAGGAAGATGGTGAACAGAATGAGGAGGAAGATGGTGAACAGAAGGAGGAGGAGGATGGTAAACAGAATGAGGAGGAAGATGGTGAACAGAATGAGGAGGAAGATGAACAAGATGAGGATGATGGTGAACAGAATGAGGAGGAAGATGGTGAACAGAATGAGGAGGAGGATGGTGAACAGAATGAGGAGGAAGATGGTGAACAGAATGAGGAGGAAGATGGTGAACAGAAGGAGGAGGAGGATGGTAAACAGAATGAGGAGGAAGATGGTGAACAGAATGAGGAGGAAGATGGTGAACAGAATGAGGAGGAAGATGGTGAACAGAATGAGGAGGAAGATGGTGAACAGAATGAGGAGGATGATGGTGAACAGAAGGAGGAGGAGGATGGTAAACAGAATGAGGAGGAAGATGGTGAACAGAATGAGGAGGAAGATGGTGAACAGAATGAGGAGGAAGATGGTGAACAGAATGAGGAGGAAGATGAACAAGATGAGGATGATGGTGAACAGAATGAGGAGGAAGATGGTGAACAGAATGAGGAGGAGGATGGTGAACAGAATGAGGAGGAAGATGGTGAACAGAATGAGGAGGAGGATGGTGAACAGAATGAGGAGGAGGATGGTGAACAGAATGAGGAGGAGGATGGTGAACAGAATGAGGAGGAGGATGGTGAACAGAATGAGGAGGAGGATGGTGAACAGAATGAGGAGGAAGATGGTGAACAGAAGGAGGAGGAGGATGGTGAACAGAATGAGGAGGAGGATGGTGAACAGAATGAGGAGGAAGATGGTGAACAGAAGGAGGAGGAGGATGGTAAACAGAATGAGGAGGAAGATGGTGAACAGAATGAGGAGGAAGATGGTGAACAGAATGAGGAGGAAGATGGTGAACAGAATGAGGAGGAAGATGAACAAGATGAGGATGATGGTGAACAGAATGAGGAGGAAGATGGTGAACAGAATGAGGAGGAGGATGGTGAACAGAATGAGGAGGAAGATGGTGAACAGAATGAGGAGTAAGATGGTGAACAGAATGAGGAGGAGGATGGTGAACAGAATGAGGAAGATGATGGTGAACAGAATGAGGAGGATCATGGTGAACAGAATGAGGAGGAAGATGGTGAACAGAATGAGGAGGAAGATGGTGAACAGAATGAGGAGGAAGATGGTGAACAGAATGAGGAGGAAGATGATGGTGAACAGAAAGAGGAGGAAGATGGTGAACAGAATGAGGAGGAAGATAGTGAACAGAACGAGGAGGAAGATGGTGAACAGAATGAGGAGGAAGATGGTGAACAGAATGAGGAAGATGGTGAACAGAATGAGGAGGAAAATGGTGAACAGAATGAGGAGGAAGATGGTGAACAGAATGAGGAGAAAGATGGTGAACAGAATGAAGAGGAGGATGGTGAACAGAATGAGGAAGAGGATGGTGAACAGAATGAGGAGGAAGATGGTGAACAGAATGAGGAGGATGATGGTGAACAGAATGAGGAGGAGGATGGTGAACAGAATGAGGAGGAAGATGGTGAACAGAATGAGGAGGAAGATGGTGAACAGAATGAGGAGGAAGATGGTGAACAGAATGAGGAGGATGGTGGTGAACAGAATGAGGAGGAAGATGGTGAACAGAATGAGGAGGAAGATGGTGAACAGAATGAGGAGGAGGATGGTGAACAGAATGAGGAGGATGATGGTGAACAGAATGAGGAGGAAGATGGTGAACAGAATGAGGAGGAAGATGGTGAACAGAATGAGGAGGAGGATGGTGAACAGAATGAGGAGGAAGATGGTGAACAGAATGAGGAGGATGATGGTGAACAGAATGAGGAGGAGGATGGTGAACAGAATGAGGAGAAAGATGGTGAACAGAATGAGGAGGAGGATGGTGAACAGAATGAGGAGGATGATGGTGAACAGAATGAGGAGGAAGATGGTGAACAGAATGAGGAGGAAGATGGTGAACAGAATGAGGAGGAGGATGGTGAACAGAATGAGGAGGAAGATGGTGAACAGAATGAGGAGGAGGATGGTGAACAGAATGAGGAGGAAGATGGTGAACAGAATGAGGAGGAAGATGGTGAACAGAATGAGGAGGAAGATGGTGAACAGAATGAGGAGGAGGATGGTGAACAGAATGAGGAGGAAGATGGTGAACAGAATGAGGAGGAGGATGGTGAACAGAATGAGGAGGAAGATGGTGAACAGAATGAGGAGGAAGATGGTGAACAGAATGAGGAGGAAGATGGTGAACAGAATGAGGAGGAGGATGGTGAACAGAATGAGGAGGAAGATGGTGAACAGAATGAGGAGGAGGATGGTGAACAGAATGAGGAGGAAGATGGTGAACAGAATGAGGAGGAAGATGGTGAACAGAATGAGGAGGAAGATGGTGAACAGAATGAGGAGGAGGATGGTGAACAGAATGAGGAGGAAGATGGTGAACAGAATGAGGAGGAAGATGGTGAACAGAATGAGGAGGAGGATGGTGAACAGAATGAGGAGAAAGATGGTGAACAGAATGAGGAGGAGGATGGTGAACAGAATGAGGAAGAGGATGGTGAACAGAATGAGGAGGAAGATGGTGAATAGAATGAGGAGGAAGATGGTGAACAGAATGAGGAGGATGATGGTGAACAGAATGAGGAGGAAGATGGTGAACAGAATGAGGAAGAGGATGGTGAACAGAATGAGGAGGAAGATGGTGAATAGAATGAGGAGGAAGATGGTGAACAGAATGAGGAGGATGATGGTGAACAGAATGAGGAGAAAGATGGTGAACAGAATGAGGAGGAAGATGGTGAACAGAATGAGGAAGAGGATGGTGAACAGAATGAGGAGGAAGATGGTGAATAGAATGAGGAGGAAGATGGTGAACAGAATGAGGAGGATGATGGTGAACAGAATGAGGAGGATGATGGTGAACAGAATGAGGAGGAAGATGGTGAACAGAATGAGGAAGAGGATGGTGAACAGAATGAGGAGGAAGATGGTGAATAGAATGAGGAGGAAGATGGTGAACAGAATGAGGAGGAAGATGGTGAACAGAATGAGGAGGAAGATGAACAAGATGAGGATGATGGTGAACAGAATGAGGAGGAAGATGGTGAACAGAATGAGGAGGAGGATGGTGAACAGAATGAGGAGAAAGATGGTGAACAGAATGAGGAGGAGGATGGTGAACAGAATGAGGAGGAAGATGGTGAACAGAATGAGGAGAAAGATGGTGAACAGAATGAGGAGGATGATGGTGAACAGAATGAGGAGAAAGATGGTGAACAGAATGAGGAGGAGGATGGTGAACAGAATGAGGAGAAGATGGTGAACAGAATGAGGAGGAAGATGGTGAACAGAATGAGGAGGATGATGGTGAACAGAATGAGGAGAAAGATGGTGAACAGAATGAGGAGGAGGATGGTGAACAGAATGAGGAGGAAGATGGTGAACAGAATGAGGAGAAAGATGGTGAACAGAATGAGGAGGAGGATGGTGAACAGAATGAGGAGGAAGATGGTGAACAGAATGAGGAGGAAGATGGTGAACAGAATGAGGAGGATGATGGTGAACAGAATGAGGAGAAAGATGGTGAACAGAATGAGGAGGAGGATGGTGAACAGAATGAGGAGGAAGATGGTGAACAGAATGAGGAGAAAGATGGTGAACAGAATGAGGAGGAAGATGGTGAACAGAATGAGGAGGATGATGGTGAACAGAATGAGGAGAAAGATGGTGAACAGAATGAGGAGGAGGATGGTGAACAGAATGAGGAGAAAGATGGTGAACAGAATGAGGAGGAAGATGGTGAACAGAATGAGGAGGATGATGGTGAACAGAATGAGGAGAAAGATGGTGAACAGAATGAGGAGGAGGATGGTGAACAGAATGAGGAGGAAGATGGTGAACAGAATGAGGAGAAAGATGGTGAACAGAATGAGGAGGAGGATGGTGAACAGAATGAGGAGGAAGATGGTGAACAGAATGAGGAGGAAGATGGTGAACAGAATGAGGAGGAAGATGGTGAACAGAATGAGGAGGAAGATGAACAGATGAGGATGATGGTGAACAGAATGAGGAGGAAGATGGTGAACAGAATGAGGAGGAGGATGGTGAACAGAATGAGGAGGAAGATGGTGAACAGAATGAGGAGTAAGATGGTGAACAGAATGAGGAGGAGGATGGTGAACAGAATGAGGAGGATGATGGTGAACAGAATGAGGAGAAAGATGGTGAACAGAATGAGGAGGAGGATGGTGAACAGAATGAGGAAGATGATGGTGAACAGAAAGAGGAGGAAGATGGTGAACAGAATGAGGAGGAAGATGGTGAACAGAACGAGGAGGAAGATGGTGAACAGAATGAGGAAGAGGATGGTGAACAGAATGAGGAGGATGATGGTGAACAGAATGAGGAGGAAGATGGTGAACAGAATGAGGAGAAAGATGGTGAACAGAATGAGGAGGAGGATGGTGAACAGAATGAGGAGGAAGATGGTGAACAGAATGAGGAGAAAGATGGTGAACAGAATGAGGAGGAGGATGGTGAACAGAATGAGGAGGATGATGGTGAACAGAATGAGGAGGAAGATGGTGAACAGAATGAGGAGGATGATGGTGAACAGAATGAGGAGGAAGATGGTGAACAGAATGAGGAGGAGGATGGTGAACAGAATGAGGAGGATGATGGTGAACAGAATGAGGAGGAGGATGGTGAACAGAATGAGGAGGATGATGGTGAACAGAATGAGGAGGATGATGGTGAACAGAATGAGGAGGAAGATGGTGAACAGAATGAGGAGGATGATGGTGAACAGAATGAGGAGGAAGATGGTGAACAGAATGAGGAGAAAGATGGTGAACAGAATGAGGAGGAGGATGGTGAACAGAATGAGGAGGATGATGGTGAACAGAATGAGGAGGAAGATGGTGAACAGAATGAGGAGGAAGATGGTGAACAGAATGAGGAGAAAGATGGTGAACAGAATGAGGAGGAGGATGGTGAACAGAATGAGGAGGATGATGGTGAACAGAATGAGGAGGAAGATGGTGAACAGAATGAGGAGGAAGATGGTGAACAGAATGAGGAAGAGGATGGTGAACAGAATGAGGAGGAAGATGGTGAATAGAATGAGGAGGAAGATGGTGAACAGAATGAGGAGGAAGATGGTGAACAGAATGAGGAGAAAGATGGTGAACAGAATGAGGAGGAAGATGGTGAACAGAATGAGGAGGAAGATGGTGAACAGAAGGAGGAGGAGGATGGTAAACAGAATGAGGAGGAAGATGGTGAACAGAATGAGGAGGAAGATGGTGAACAGAATGAGGAGGAAGATGGTGAACAGAATGAGGAGGAAGATGAACAAGATGAGGATGATGGTGAACAGAATGAGGCGGAAGATGGTGAACAGAATGAGGAGGAGGATGGTGAACAGAATGAGGAGGAAGATGGTGAACAGAATGAGGAGGAGGATGGTAAACAGAATGAGGAGGAGGATGGTGAACAGAATGAGGAAGATGATGGTGAACAGAATGAGGAGGATCATGGTGAACAGAATGAGGAGGAAGATGGTGAACAGAATGAGGAGGAAGATGGTGAACAGAATGAGGAGGAGGATGGTGAACAGAATGAGGAAGATGATGGTGAACAGAATGAGGAGGATCATGGTGAACAGAA
>CAXHJY010000318.1:25000-31998 GCA_964016885.1 Eledone cirrhosa | reverse complement strand
AATTTGTTGAACCAACTAATCACTTCAGAAGCACCAAACCATAAATTTAGGTTCAAAGAAGAGCAATTAGAACGAACCTGTGGGATATTTCTATCCAAGATGGCTTTACTAACAACTCCCAGATCTGATTTAGAGGGGGCGATTAATCTAACAGGTAGTTCAGTGCGAAAATTGTTTTTGTGATCCTTGAGATTTATCCTCGGAGTTCTTGGGAGGAATGGTTCGGTCTTTTTTTCAATGCCAAGTTCTGACATAATCTCAGAGGCTTCAAAGTTTATGTATTCTAAATTATCATGGTTGGTTTTACGATATTTTTTCCTATTTTTTCTGATATCTGCATTGCTTTATTGTACTACAATAAAACTCACCTCCTACATATATATATACATATATAGATATATATATATCTATATACATATATAGATATATATATATACATATATATATATCTATATACATATATAGATATATATATATACATATATAGATATATATATATACATATATATATATCTATATACATATATAGATATATATATATACATATATATATATCTATATACATATATAGATATATATATATACATATATATATATCTATATACATATATAGATATATATATATACATATATATATATAGCTATATATATATATAGATATATATATAGCTATATATATATATATAGATATATATATATATACATATATATATATATATATATATATATATATATATATATATACATATATATATATATATATATATATATATATATATAGCTATATATATATATAGATATATATATAGCTATATATATATATATAGATATATATATATATATATATAGCTATATATATATATATATATATAGCTATATATATATATATACACATAGATATATATATTTATGTCTATAGATATATATAGAGATTATATATATCTATAGACATATATAGATATAGATATATAGATATATATATCTATATAGATATATGTATATAGATAGATATATATCTATCTATATAGATATATCTAGATAGATATATATATATACATCTATAGGAGGCATGGCTTAGTGGTTAAAATAATGAATTCAAAAGAAAGAGAGAGAGAGAGATATTGGAAAATGTGTGAGATCCTCATTAAAACCCACCACCACCAGACACACACCGAAATTCATCTTTGATATAGAAATTTGTAGAAGATATTTTTTATAAATTTAAGAGAGTTGATTCAGCTATAAGAAACGAATTTGAAAAACATCCTGCCATTATATTCATCAAAGGTCATCTATTGAAATTGAACCAGCAGGAAGGGAATTTTTACCAAGCCTTTCTAAACACTTATCTTGCTGTCAACTTCACCATTTTGTGTGTGTGTGTGTGTGTGTGTGTGTGTGTGTGTCTTCGTGCTTTAATTCCTTTAAACCTTCATCAACACTCCTTCACTCTCACACTCATTAACACCGCACCCCACCCCGCAGACACATCCAAATCTCTCTTAAATATAGCGTCACACATCACAACACAACCTGATCTCAGTTTGACAATCCCCACCGATGAATGCGAGAAAGTTCTCCAAGAAAGTTAACCAGGAATCTTTAAAATTCTTCCCACCGATGTTAACAAAGAACTTACTAGATCTACCAACTCATAATATTATAATATTATAAAATTAAATCAAATTATTTAGAACTACAAGTGAAGTCATTCTTTTCCTTTTTTTTCAAATTTATATATACAGAAATGGAAGTTTACTAAAATCGAAGTTTTGGCTGTGGCCAAGCTAACGATATACAATCAGGAATGTGCAGCGAAGCACTCGATAAGGTTATGTCACCTTAAAGTAATAACTATTTCTACTTTTGGCACAAGGCCAGCAATTATCCCAGTGCATTACTGGTACTTTATTTTATCGACCCTGTAAGGATGAAAGGCAAAGTTAACCTCAGCGGGATTTGAACTCAGACCATAAAGGGCCGTAACTCTATGCTGCAACGCATGGCGTCCGTCCCTCTACTATTACTTAAAGTAATAACATACGTTAGAAAGCTTGACAAATTCAAGACTGCGACCGGTGACCCAGCCACATGAACCAAAGCAACGAGAAAACCAACTCAGGTAAGAAGAACCTTCTGCCATGTTAGGAACCAGTATTAAATTTTGTTTAATAATTATTGGTGGTTGTGTAGTTAAAGTCTACCATACAGATAGATCAGGTTCTTTATCTGTCCGATATAATGTATTTTTTTCTCATGGCAGTGCCCCCAGCATAACTTGGTGGTTGTATGGTTGAATATTTGTCTACCATTCAGATAGCCCAGGTTCCTGTCTGATGCAGCATATTTCTTATTACATGGCATTGCACCAGCATGGCCTCAGCTCATTGACTGGAACAAGCAGAGAGGTGAAAGAGTATCATTTTCCTGAATTCAAGCCCTGCTTTACTTTTCATTGTTTCAGGGTCAATAAAATACCAGTCATACTCTGAGGTTGACCTTTTTTTTTTTTTTTTGTTGTTTCCTATCACCAAATTGTATTTGTTAAAAATTATGAAACAATACTAAATTTGGAAGTATGTTTGTAACGTGAAGTTTAGAAAGCTAACTTCTGAGGATTTTAACTCAGATGTAAAGGGCCATAAATCTATGCTGCAAAGTATGTTGTCCAACGTTTTACGGATACTGTTAATCCACTGCCCTCAGCACAAACATTAGTAATGAGAATATTAGTTATATTACTAAAACTACCAATTCTTGATTATTTTCAAACGATTTCAACAGCAGCATGTCATTTATTAGAAATATGTCAAAAAGGAAGTTATCGGTAATAAAATCTCTGATTGCTAGTTTTAACATCAGTAATATAGACATAATATATTTCGAGTATATATGTAATGTGACAAACTTGTTTCCAGTTTATTATCAACGCTTCAAGACTTATCAAAAACTTCACCCACATATTCCTGAGAAGATTGTGGTGGGAGAAGAGCGCCTCAAACACTCCTTCTAGCAGGTCCTGTCAGAAGCAACCATCTCTAACTGATCCAGCTAGATCCCAAAGTGTGACCAGCCAAGCTCATGGATGTTATTTTGCTTGGAGTCTACATCTGGGTCTCTTACTGCTTAGTTTTGCCTATAAAATCTGTCCACCAATTCTTTCCTATATATATATATATATATATATATATATATATATATATATATATATATATGAGAGAGAAAGAGAGTGTGTGTTTTTGGTGATTGCTGAAGCGAAGTAAAGCAGCAAAACGCTGATAGAATGGTTGAACAAAGTATATAGTAAGATGATATCTGTCGCTAGTCATTGAACTTCTCTCTCCGCTCTGTGTCGTATAATGATCCCAGCACAGTTTAGTTGATCGGAGGAGGGTTTGTGTGGTGGGTTAAATAAATAACCGTGAAAGTAGGGATAACGGGGGGGGGGGGGGATGAGAAGGAAGATTGTAGAGATGAAGGAGATGAAACAAGAGCTTGTGACACTCACTGTGTCTTTATACTACCGTTAGCTAGTGTATTATATATATATATATATATATATATATATATATAATATATATATATTATACTCACTAATATATATATATAATTTCCTTTCCTTTTTCTTTGAAAATACTTAACATATATTTATATAGATGAAGTAATTCCGTCGGAAAGGTCCAGGAAAAAAAGAGTGCTCTATGTAGGTTACAGAGCTTATTAGTTATGTAATAAACAACATAAGATAATTATTTCATTTACCAGTGGTTTCTTGAAAGCAAGCAAAATTTGCTTTCAGTCATCAGAATGAAAAAATCCTGGTGTATTTGTTGACAGTGGATTTTAAAATCCACTGTCAATAAATAAACCAGGATTTTTTCATTTTTTTAAAAATCCACTGTCAATAAATACACCAGGATTTTTTCATTTTTTCTAAAAATCCACTGTCAATAAATACACCAGGATTTTTTCATTTTTTTTAAAATCCACTGTCAATAAATACACCTCGATTTTTTCATTTTTTTAAAAATCCACTGTCAATAAATACACCAGGATTTTTTCATTTTTTTAAAAAATCCACTGTCAATAAATACACCAGGATTTTTTCATTTTTTTAAAAATCCACCGTCAATAAATACACCAGGATTTTTTCATTTTTTTTAAAATCCACTGTCAATAAATACACCAGGATTTTTTCATTTTTTTAAAAATCCACTGTCAATAAATACACCAGGATTTTTTCATTTTTTTTAAAATCCACTGTCAATAAATACACCAGGATTTTTTCATTCTGATGACTGAAAGCAAATTTTGCTTGCTTTCAAGAAACCACTGGTAAATGAAATAATTATCTTATGTTGTTTATTACATAACTATATTTATACCCCCGTCCAAACCCATGCAAGCGTGGAACACGGACGTTAAACGTTGATGATGATGATGATGATGATGATATAGGAAAAGAGTCAGGACCCCAACGGCTGAGCTCCGGCCGTTTCGACAGATCCAGCTGTCGAAACGGCCGGAGCTCAGCCGTCGGGGTCGTGACTCTTTTCCTATTACCCACTCTACTACTCTTAGTATTGAATACTCTGGTGCGTTATGGTCCACCTGGTATCTTACCACACCCTCTTTGTTTATATATATATATATATAAAGAGAGAGAGAGAGAGAGGGGGGGTGCGGGGGGGGGGGGGGCATTATACATAGGAGTACTCAATGCAGAATTAGTATAGAGATATGTAAAATCCCGACCGCAAGCAGTTTTGGCAGGCGCCGTGTGTGTGTATATAAATTTGCATGAGTGCGAGAACTGGGAAGATGATGTATTAGTCGATATATGATGAGATGCAGAGTGGGTAGAGTGAAAAGGTAAAATCCTAACGCTGTGCCCTGGTCGTTTCAACTTAACTTCCGTAAGTATTATATATATATATATAAATAATTATACTAAACTCGTCCTTTGCACTGAGTGCTGTTACCCTTGGATAAATCCCCCTAACTTTTACTACTACTATATATATATATATATATAGACTCTTCACGTACATCGTATACATGTGTATGCATACAATGTATAAATGTTTTATGCGTGCAATGTATAAATGTTTTTAGATGCGTAATATATGCATATCATACTATGTTTGTGTGCGTGTTTGTATGTGTGATTATGTATGTGTGCGTGTTTATGTGTTTCTATGTGTACGCGTTTATGTTTGTATGTGTGTTTATGCATGTGTGTGTGTTTCTTATCGTGTTTATGAATGTGTTCGTGTGCATGTGCATGTTTATGTATGTGTATTTGTGTTTATGTATGCGTTCACGTGTGCATGTGTGTGTGTGTGTGTGTGCACAAACAATGTAAGTTACAAAATAACTTTTTTCTACCAATTCAGAATCATCTGAAGAGATAAGATGACCAGAGAGATATTAAAATGTCTAATTTCACAAGTGATTAATAAATAGAAAGAGATTTCCTTTAATGAACTTCAAAAAGAAATGTGTTCTTAGTTTCTCTAATTAATTAAAACAGTAAAAAATATATTATTCAATAAAGTAATAAGCAAAAAACTGTTACGAAAATGTAATTAGTTTCAGTAAAACAGAAAATAGATAGCGGCAGACGTTTTAAGAATTTTAGTGGGTACAGTAGGAGGAATATGGTTCAACTTCAATTAAGAAGATACCAAAGTTTATAGATAGATTGTTAACCCTTTTGAAAGTAACCCGCCTCTGAGGTACTGTTATGTCCATTTTAAAGATGTCATCTCTTATATTAAAGCTGGTGAACTGGCTCAAGTACTGTTATCAAACTTTCCATTTTAAATCCGTCATATATTATGTTAAAGGTGAGGGTGAACTGGCAGTGTTGTTAGAACACAGGATAGAATGTTTTGTGGTATTCGCTCTGGTTCACTGCTCTCTGAGTTCAAAGCCCGCCCAGGTCAACTTTGCTTTTCATTCTTTCGGGGTCAATACCAGTAATGCACTGAGGTCGATTTAATCGACTGTCTCCTCCCCACAAAAATTACTGGCCTTGTGCTTAACGTAGTAATCATATCATATTAAAAAGCGGCGAATTAACAGAGTCGTTAGAAGATCGGATAGAATGCTTTGCAGTGTTCTTTCCAACTCTGTTCTGAGTTCAAATCCCGCGGAGGAAAACTTTCTTTTCATCCTTTCGAGATCGATAAAAACATGCAAGTCTAGTGCCGGGGTCGACTGTTCTTCTATATCTTCATCACTTCCATTCTCTCATTCTATCCTTCTCTGGAAGAAATCTGTTGTGTTCAGACCTGGAGAGGAGATGGGCTCTGCTAGGTTTCAAAATGCTCAAGAAATGCTGTATATCAATACAGCACTCCTACGACTCCCTTAGGAATTAGGGGACCATGCCATGTCATCTTAAATTTAAAATCTTTCGTTATAATTAATTTTATGTTCTTTCTAAACATCAATAAATGTTATTTTAAGAAAACCCTCCAGATTCTTGTTTATTTTCAACAGTGGTAATGTTGCCAGTGTGTTGGTTTGTCCCCAAAATATTCCTTTGACCCTTATGATGTGATGCGACCCAGACTGTCGCACTTGGTGGTAAGTTGAGGGTAGTTTTCGTTTTTGCCTCCCTCTATTTTTCTTTCTCTATATGTAAAGTTATTTATAAAAAAAAAATAAAACATCCAATATTACATTTCATCTCATGAGAAATGTGGCAACAAAAGGGTTCTTTTAAAGTTTCGAAATCATGTGAATCGATTGGTGTGTGTGTCTGTCCGTTAAGTATTTCCGAAGAAAAGGTAAAGGAAAAAAAGAGTGCTCTATGTATTATGTTGAATATACATATCTGTACATACAACTGTGAATACATATATACATACACATATATATATACATACACATTCATACATATATATACACATACATATATACATACACATTCATACATATATATACACATACATATATATATATATATATATATATACACATATATACAT
>CAXHJY010000318.1:7500-15000 GCA_964016885.1 Eledone cirrhosa | reverse complement strand
GAAAGCTGCTGCAGTGGATCAAGAGCTTCCTGTCAAACAGAACCCAACATGTTGTAGTTGAGGGAGTCAAATCAAGCCCAGCCAAAGTGAGTAGTGGGGTCCCACAAGGCACTGTGTTGGGCCCACTTCTCTTCATCATCTATATTAATGACATCACTGACATCATCAAACACAGCAACATTAAAATTTTCGCTGATGATTCCAAGCTCCAAAAGGTCATCAATGGCGTGGATGACCGGATAAGCCTTCAGTCAGACCTACTGGCTGTTACCCAATGGGCAGAAAAGAACAACATGTTACTGAACGAAGACAAATTCGAACTGATCCACTTTGGAAAAGAGGATGCTCTGAAACTCCCGTACTCCCTTCCCTCCGGGGAAACTCTCGTGGCATCTAACAACATCAGAGACTTGGGAGTAACCGTGGACAGCAACATAAGCTGGACCACGCATATAAGCAGCAAAGTTGACATGGCCCGCAGAATGTGTTCCTGGATCCTCAGAACCTTCCAGTCGAGAGATTCCCGCACCATTATCCTTCTCTTCTCTACTTTCGCCCGACCACACCTTGAATACTGTTGTCCACTGTGGTCTCCCCACACGAAACAAAGTATCATGAAACTTGAAGCTCCTCAAAGGGCAATCACGAAAAAGATAGATGGCATGTCAGACCTTGACTACTGGGGTCGATTAGAAAACCTAAAACTTTACTCACTCCAACGTCGCCGTGAGCGTTATATTATCTGCATGATGTGGAAAATGTTCCATCATCACTTCCCAAATGATGTTGGCATCGCCTTCAAGATACACCCAAGGCTTGGGCCCCGTGCTATCCGTCCCATTCAAAAATCTAAATCGCAACTCATAACAACAATACGGCACAATTATTTCACCTCAATCGGCCCTGCTCTCTTCAACATCACACCAGGACACGTCAAAACAGAAACTGACCACACAAAATTCAAGAAGTCTTTGGACAAATTCCTCCAAGTAATCCCGGACAAACCACCCACACCCGGATATGTCTCCGCAAACAGTAATTCTCTTCTCGAATGGGCCATGGTGCCCAAATCCTGAATTGAAAGACTTCGCCAGGTGGTGCTATTAAGTTAGACATGGCCTGGGCCAATACTGGCCAAAACATTTCAAAGTTATTCAAAGTTATATATATACATATATATATATACATACACATATATATACACATACACATATATATATATATATATACACGTATATATATATATATATATATATATACATATATATATATATACATACACATATATATATATATATATACATACACATATATACATACATACATACATACATATATGGTGGCTGCCAACTCGTTTTCGAGTATGGCCACTACTTTATATCCATGTAGGAGAACTCCTACCGATGCGCTGAACGAGTGTGACTTTTTAGTCCAACCAATGATCTCAGCAAACAGGTGGGGTAGTTGGCCTTGATAAGCTTCAACCAAAGCGAAACAAGTCTTACAAAGCGAAACAATACATTATATATACATCCATATATATATTGCTATTTCAGAGCTCCAATTCTAATTTTTAATTTCTGCCTGACCAACAACCGCTCTGCATAATCAGCTCCTGATTATTTACTAGATTTCTATAAGAATATAATATCAATGATCTCAGCAAACAGGTGGGGTAGTTGGCCTTGATAAGCTTCAACCAAAGCGAAACAAGTCTTGTCGGCTTATCTCCCGTTTGCTGAGATCAAAGTGAGTGAATTTGTCACTACTTTAAAACAATAGCTTACGGTCTTCAAAATGCTTTTAATTAAGCATAAAGTGTATTGCAAAATACATTATATATACATCCATACATATATATATATATATACATACATATACATACATACATATATACATACATACATATATACATACATACATATATATACACATACATATATATACACATACATATATATACACATACATATATATACACATACATATATATACATATATATATATATACATACATACATACATACATATATATACATATACATACATACATACATATATATACATATATATATACATACATACATATATATATACATGCATATATATATAATGGAAAAATTTGAACAGGAACAAAACAGAGAGGCAGTACAACGAATGTTTATTAATTTCACGCTCTGGAGAGTGGGGTGGTGGTGGGGAACGACGTTTCGGGCATAAGCCCTTCCTCAGGTGAGAAGTGTGTGGAAACAGAGTTCAAAGGGTGTGTAGGGGAGTGGTGGAGGGACATATAGCGAAAGGAAACGGTGCGAATGAAATTAAAAATAAAAATAAAGCATGATCAAAATAAAAATGAATATAAAAGCATGATCAAAATAAACTGAAATTAAAAAGGGGTAAAACAGGTGGTGGAAGGGTGTGGGGTGTGTAGGGGTGGTGGCGGATGGAGTGAGGTGAGGGAGACGGGGTGTCCGAGCGGGGAGGGCTGAAGGTGGTGTGTGTAGGTGTACGTGTGTGTGTATGTGAAAGTAAGGGTTGGGGGAAGAACGGGGTTGCATGTTCAGGAAGGTGTGAGGGGGGGGCGTTGTAGGTCGGAGTGCCTGTGCGTGTGTGGATAGAGGGGTGGGGGGAGAGGAATCGGGAGGCTGAGGGTGTAAATATGTGGTGGAAAGCACGTGTGTGTGGGGTTTAAGCGTGTTGTGGGTGTAGGTGGCGTGTGGCATAAAAAAATTTTTTGGGGTGTGTGTGTGTGGGTGAGTTATATAGGTGATTCCGTAAGAGGATGGTTGAAATGTTGGTAAATTCCTATGATGTTTAGTAGATTCCGTGGTGGTCAAGTTCCACATACGAGTATTCCATGAAGAGATGGCCGGAAGAGGAGAGATGTGGGGTGCGCGCGCAATAGGAAGTGGTCAAGCGGTGGGAGTGCTGTGTGTCTGTTTGTGCTGGGAGGTGGTCAGAGGGCATAGCAGCAGTCAGGTGAAATGGTAAAGGGGCGAGGATGGGAAGGTGTGAAAGTTGGAGTGAGGAGGGTGTGTGTGTGTATTAGTAGAGGTGTTAGTGGGATGAGTGAGTGTGGAGCGAGGGTATGGGTGGAGCGGGGAGAGAAGGGTGTGTGTAGTTCTATGGAGGGAGTGTGGTGTACTGGTGTGTGTGTAGTTTGATGAAGGGGGTGTTAGTATACGGGAGGTGGGGAAAGGGTTGAATGCAGATGTGAGTGGGGGTTAGTGGTGGTAGGGAGTGTAGAGTTGGTGGTGTACGAGGGTGTGTGGGTACGTGTGCGTGGGGTTGGGGTGTTAGTGATGTTAGTTGCGTGTGGGGTGGGTGGTGTAAGTGGGTGCGCGTGTTCGTGTGCTTGGGGTCAGGGGGTGTTAGTGAGGTTAGTTGCGGGGTGGTGGGATGGAGGTGTGGGGGTGAGGGTTAGTGGTGGTAGTAGGGTGTGTGTTTAGTGTGAGCGCGTGTATATATGTGCCGGTGGGTGTGTGCGTGTGATAAGGAGGGGGAGGGGAAGAAGGGAGGGATGTTAGTATGTTAGTTGGGGAAGGGTGGTCGGATGAGGGGTGGAGTGGAGGTGTTAGTAGTGTTAGTTGTGGGCGGTGAAAAGGAGGGGTGTGTTAGTGGTGTTAGTGGGGGATAAGTGTGGGGGGAGGGGGTCGGTCGAAGGCTAAAGGAATAAGGGTGGGGAGTTCAGGCCGGGGGGAGTGTGGTTCTGTAAGATGAAGATAGTTCTTTGTTCGACTCTAAGGCGATTGGCGGGTGTTCCGTGGCATTGGAGTAGGCCACAGACTGTGAGATGGCGTGCGGAATGTCCAGGGCCACCAAAGTGGCGGGCCATGGGGGAACTACCACCGAGAAGAATATCCCGGAGGTGCTCAGTGAATCGGTCCGCCAGGCGACGTCCCGTCTGTCCGACATAAGTCGCACTGCACTCCGTGCAGCGAAGTCCGTAGACTAGGTTGGAGGAGGTGCAGCGGAAGGCATGCCGGACCGAGAGAGAGTGGCCGTTGGGACCCTGGAAGGTGGTGGTGTTGATGTGGGGACAGGTGTTGCAGCGGGGCCTAGAACAGGGAAAGGAACCGGAGGGGGGGGGACAGAGCGTGGGTTGGGGGGTAGGGATACATACATATATACATACATACATATATATATATACATATATACATACATACATATATATATATATATATATATACATACATATATATATATATATATACATACATATATATATATATATATACATACATATATATATATATATATACATACATATATATATATATATATACATACATATATATATATATATATACATACATATATATATATATATATACATACATATATATATATATATATATACATACATATATATATATATATATACATACATATATATATATATATATATACATACATACATATATATATACATACATACATATATATATACATACATACATATATATATACATACATATATATATACATACATATATATATACATATATATATATACATACATATATATATATCATCATCATCACCGTTTTACGTCCGTTCTTCCACGCTAGCATGGGTTAGACGGGTTGTCCTGTTGTGGGCAGTGTCTGGTCGGCTGACCATGCCTTGCTCATACAGGAACTGATCTGGCTTGATTTCTACAGCTGGATGCCCTTCCTAACACCAACCTCATTTACAGTGAGTGCTGGGTGCTTTTTCGTGGCGCCTACACGTCCACTTTACAGTGTGGGCTGGGTGCTTTTTTGCCGTGGCACCTCCACGACCACCTTGCGGTGGGGGGGGGGGCATATTGTTTATATGCTTCAGCATGTACCCATGGGAGGTCGGGTACCCTGTATTACTGCGTGACGCCAGAAGTCACGGTCGTGTGTCATTGACTTTGAGAGGTGTAGTTGGGTAAGGTCGGCTTTTATCACCTCATCCCAAGTCATCTTGGGTCTCCCCACTCCGCGGTTTCCATCAACTTCTAGTGCTCTGCACCTTTTTATGCAGCTGTCATCCTTCATACGCATCACATGTCCATACCAGCGTAACCGCCTCTCCTGCACGCAGCATTTGATTCCTCTTATGCTCAGTCTCTCTCTCAATTCATTTATGCTTTGTCGTTCACGTATATTACTGTTACACATCCATCGGAGCATGCAGGCTTCGTTTCTCTCTAATCTACGTAAGTCTTCCACCTTCAGCGCCCAGGTCTCACTACCATGCAACATCGCTGTTCGGATACACGCATCATACAGTCTGCCTTTCATTCTGAGGGAGAAGCCTTTTGCAGCTAGCAGTGGTAGTAGTTCCCTAAACTTCTTCCATCCCGTTCTTACCCTAGTTATTGTACTTTCTGAGCACCCACCTCCGTTGCTAATTCGGTCACCTAGGTAGCAGAAGCTGTCTACTGTTTCTACAGGGCCCTCCCAGAGATTGGTGGTACTTGTTTCCTGTGGCTGTTTGCTTGCTGTTTCAGCACAGCTGCTGCATGTGAATCCTACATTCTTAATTAAGCTTCCTGAGATCCCGCTACATCTCTTGTGTACCCATTGTTTGCATTTGGGGCAAAGAATGGAGTTCCTACCTACACCTTTCCTACATACTGAGCAAGGCCATTTCCCTGAGGGGATCTGGGTTCTGTTTTCTCGTCTACTTATAAGGACCTTAGTCTTTGTCATGTTGACTTTGAGGCCCTTTCTCTCTAGTCCCTGCTTCCAGGTTTGGAATTTATTCTCTAGTTCTACCATAGATTCAGCTATGAGTGCGAGGTCATCAGCATACAGGAGTTCCCATGGGCATCCGGTCTTAAACTCCTCCGTTATTGCCTGCAGGACTATGATGAACAGGAGAGGGCTAAGAACAGAGCCCTGGTGGACCCCAACCTGTACGCTAAATTCCTCGCTATACTCATTGCCAATCCTAACTTTGCTGACTGCTCCCCTATACATGGCTTGTACCGCTTTCACAAGCCATTCATCTACTCCTAGTTTTCTAAGAGCCCACCAGATTACTGCACGTGGAACTCTGTCAAAGGCTTTCTCAAGGTCGACAAATGCCAAGTAGAGTGGCTTACTTTTAGCTAGGTACTTTTCCTGTAATTGCCTCACAAGGAAGAGCGCATCAGTGGTGCCTTTCCCTGGAACAAACCCAAATTGCATCTCGTCTATATTCACCCGGTCCCTAATCAGCTGTGCTATAACTCTTTCTGTTACTTTCATGACCTGGTCCATCAACTTTATACCTCTATAGTTTCCTCTATCTAGTGCATCGCCTTTACCTTTGTAGCAGTTGACAATGATGCTACTGCACCAATCTTTTGGTATGGCCCCCTCTAGTATTACCTGGTTAACGATACGTGTGGTTATAGTGTGACCTACAGACCCAGATGCCTTCAGCATCTCGGCAGCTATACCCGATGGACCGGTTGCCTTCCCTATCTTCATATCTCTGATTGCCTTACTTACTACGCTGCCGCTGACTTGTACTGCTGGTCCCTCTATAGGGTCTACGTGGGGTAGGGTCTCTTCTTCCCATGCATTCTCCTCATTTAGTAATCTATCATAATGACTCTTCCATGCATCTTTCTTCTCAGCACTTGTGAGGGCAAGCTCACCTTTATCATTCCGGATACATATATGCATATATATATACATACATACATATATATATATACATATATATATATATCGTTTCTGAATTTGTTTAGCAAGATTCTTTATCTGAAATAGTGTGTTGAAACCGATATTGTTATACTTTGGGAGGGTCATGTTGCCAATAAGAAACACACGCACCAGTTGCTTTCACTTCAATTTATTATAATAAATTTATAAATTTCTGGTTGGTTGGTTGGTTCCACAACCAGATAGTTGTTTATATATAGTCATAGTTCTTTCGTCACACACTCTGTGACCTCTTCAGTGACTGGGGATTCCTTTCTTTGTTTCTGTGCCTCTCCTTTGTTCTGTCCTACGCCATTTTGTTTCTGTGTGTGTGTTGTGTGCTCAGTTTGCGCATGCGCCACATCCGGGTGTCTGTGTGTGTTTATGTTCATTTATTTATTTGTTTATTTACATGTTACTGGTTGGTTGTTTGTTCTATGTGTGTGTGTGTTTTCATTTTTGTCCTTAATTGTAAGTTGTGATGTTGCTGTTCCACTCATATTTTCTATTTAATTTTGGTTGTAATTCTTTTATGTTTATTGCCTCTGTAATTTGTCTAAACATTGCGTCTTTTCTGTGTGTAGATTCTATTTTTATTTCTATGTTCTCTAATTTACCCTTGTGTTCTATTTTAGCATGTTGGTAGAGTACAGATGATTCTTTACTATCTTGAACGTCTCGCCAGTGTTCATTTATCCGTTCTCCTACACTACGAGCTGTCTCACCTATGTACACTATATTTTTGTCTCTACATTGTCCTTCAGTACATCTTATGCTATACACTACATTTCTAGTTTTACAGTTAATATGGGGGCTTATTTTACAGGTTATA